>CAUYQU010006660.1:0-25197 GCA_963574635.1 Cheracebus regulus
TCTTTCATTCTTTTTTTCTTTCTTTTGCTGTTTCTTTCTTTCTCCTTTTCTCTCTTTTTCTAAAATCTCTTCCTCTTTCTTTCTCTTTCATTTTTTTCTTTCTTTTGCAGTTTCTTTCTTTCTCTTTTTCTCTTTTTCTAAAATCTCTTCCTCTTCCTCTCTTTCATTCTTTTTATTCTAAAAAAAAAAAAAAAAGAAAAAAAAATTATATCATAGAATGAATGTTAAAGGATTCAGTCTGTCAATCATAAAACAATTCCCAATTATGTTAATTCATAGTAATTAATTCCTTCTAAGGAGGTGAAAAGTTAAAATAGGCTAATGTTATTAGTTTACTTACTTATTTAGCAAATTTTCTTGAATATTTATTATACAAGCCAGGCAGTGGGGATACAGCAGAGTATTAAAAATAAAAAGTGGATTTGTTTTGTTTTCCTTGGGTAATTAGAAATCCTCAGGTAGTCAGTCCAGGGCTGTTCTATGGAGTAAAACCTTGTCTAATTCAAATTTATAAGTCAATGCTGTAGCTCAATGTGTACCATTCATTAGATTGATGTTTGGAATGTCCTAGGTAGAAACAAAATCTGATAGTATTTTAGCCTTTATGAGGTGTAGATTTTCAAAAGGGAAGGCATAACTTAACAACGACATCATAAATGGTTCCTAGGCAGAAAAAAACAAAACAAAATGACTTACTCCAGTCCAGTCTATTTTTTTATTACAAAAATGGAGAGCTCTTGGAAAGTCCTCCCAGGAATATTCCAGTCATATCTCATGGCCTGAAATGTATACGATGGCCACCTAATGTGGCAAAAGGATCTGAGGAGATCATAAATTTTTATTGAGTATGTGATCATCCTGAACAAAATTTGTTTTTCTTTTAAGAAAGGGGAGTGTGTAGGGTACAGGCTAAGGTGCTATAATTGAAAGCCCCAAAGTGCAGTGGTATAACAGTCTAGAGTTAAGTGGATACTCTAAGGCTAGTGGGCATCTCTGCCTTCTTTAACTTATGGCCCCTACTTGTAGACCTAAAATGGCATTCCAGTCTCATCATTTCCTAAGCATCTGGAAAGAGAAAAGAAACCAGAGGAGTACACAAATAGTTATTTTAAGGATAAATCTCACGAATGGCACCCATTAATTTTATTTACAAAGTGTTGTCCAGAACTTAGTCATATGGCCATTTCTAGCTGCAAGGGAAGCTGGAAAATACAGTGTTTAGCTGGGCAACCATGTGTCTGGCTAAAACGCTATTCATCTGGAAGAAGGACAAAAAAGAAGATGGAGGTAGGAGGACCAGATATGTCACCAAAAATATCTCTTTTCCTTTCATGCACTCAGGGATCCTGCAGTCAGCAACCTCTAGGCAAAATCATTCAACAATCTAAAACATGATTGTGTTGGCATCTAGCTTCTAGTTCTCCATCTTATACAAATAAACAGTCAATGAGGAAAGAATAGGCTCATTTGCTCCTTTATCTAATCATTAAATACTTACTGAGCCCCAAATTCCCAGCTAAGACCCAAAGAACCAAGATCTAAAGAGAAGAACATTATAGAAAGATGAGCATAAACAGTACATGAATGTATAAAAGGTCAAGTGAGCTCAGAGAAGGATAAAATGACTTGAGGGCTCCTATGGGGAAAAGATTTAAAGATAGGTTAAAAACAGTTGTGGGCCAAATGTAGTGGCTCACGCCTGTAATCCCAGAACTTTGGGAGGCCAAGGCGGGTGAATCACCTGAGGTCTGGGGTTCGAGACCAGCCTGACCAACATGGTGAAACTCTGTTTCTACTAAAAATACAAAAATTAGCTGGGCATGGTGGTGATGCCTGTAATCCAGCTACTTGGGAAGCTGAGGCAAGAGAACTGCTTGAACCCAGGAGGCAGAGGTTGCAGTAAGTCGAGATCACACCATTACACTCCAGATTGGGCAACAAGAGAGAAACTCTGTCTCAAAAAAACAAAACAAAAAAACTATGGAGTTGGAATGTATTTCTTTAAGCAATACAAAGCTATAAAATCTTTGTAAATAAGAGACAGAATTATCTGAACATGTATTTTTGGAATATTAGCATGCCAGTAGTATAAATATTTGCTGCTAAGTGGAACTGAGGTTGAGCAGGGACTCATAGCATTAGAATGGTCCATGTAGGCTAGGTGATAAGGGGCTTCAACTGGGAGAAAGAAAGCAAAAGTAGGAGACACAAATATATCAGGGACAGAACTTAGCAACTCACTACATCTGAGGACGCAGGAGAAGATGGAGCAAATCAGATTAATCTATATGATTAGGGTTCGGGTACTGATATTGGCTAGAAGGTAGAAACACAGAAAGAGTGGGTGTATGAGGGAAATGGTGAGCTCAGTCTTTAAGTTTGAGATCTCATGAGGTGTGTGTGCAATAACTATGATATGTGACTAATAAAAAGGAGCATTTTATGCTATTTAACAGTTTGTAACAACTGTGGGTATTTTCATATGGTTCTGGGAAAGTCTCCCAATTCAACATTTGGCTGCAGTCACTGTAAGCCCTTGAGAGTCATTCAGGAAATTCTGTGTGCTTATGACTCTACTTTAAAAGTGCACACCCAGGAAAAGATATGTTATAATGCACTTTGTAAAGTCAGGGCTATACTATGCTGACTATAGGCCTGAAGAAGCTTGGAGCCCTCAAAGGACTTGCTCTAGAATATACTATATGTGGGCATAGATTCCATGAGTAGTACAACCAAACCTAAGAGCTGATTTGGAACTTCCTCCCAACAGTATAGGATGTAGTGACAGCCAGCTGAAAGAGAGGAAGAGAGGAAGAGAGGAATGGAGGGAGGGAAGTAGGGAGGGAGGGAGGGAGGCAGGCAGGCAGGCAGGCAGGCCAGCCAGCCAAGAACACACCAAAAAGCCAGCAAGTTAGCTGTGTCTCTAGGAACTCAGTGGATAGTTTTGTAATAATACTGCATCAAATTTCATTAAGCTAAAGACCTAAAAATCATCAACAATTTCATCATAAGGTGGAATTTGAGGCCAGGTGCAGTGGCTCATGCTAGTAATTCTTTAGGCAGGCTGAGGAGGGTGAATCACCTGAGGGCTGGAGTTCAAGACCAATCTGGCTAACATGGTGAAATCCCATCTCTACTAAAATTACAAAAGTTAGCCAGGCATGATGGTGTAATCCCAACTACTTGGAGGCTGAGGCAGGAGAATCACTTCAACCCAGAAGGCGGAAGTTGCAGTGAGCTGAGATTAAGCCACTGCACTCCAGCCTGGGCAACAAATCGAGACTCTACCTTAAAAATAAAAAAAAAAAACATGGAATTTGAGACTCAGCCCCTGAAAGGGGACCACTGAACCTATACATAAATTTGTACCATAATAGAAGACCAACATCAAAGAGGATTTATCCTAAATCAAACTCTCTCTTCCTTCATATGTCTTCACATACCATATCCGACTTAGGCCATGTTCCTTTTGACATTCCCTTGTCTATCCTTTTGTTTTTCCTAGCCCTTTCCAACATAAGCATTTCTGTTTTCCCTTTTAGCTGGACTGGCATTCTAGCTCATCCTGGTCTTTGTCTGGTTGGCTGCATTTGGAAGGACCTTGCTGAACTTGACCTCTGGTTATGCTCTGAAATTATTCTCTTAAAAAGCAACCAAGGAGTGGTCCTGCAAGCCCTACCAATGTCTCCTCACTTGTGCATCAATGCCAGCCAAGTTGGAAGATAGGATGGATGCCTGCACACTTACATTTTTAATTGTTGACATTCTAAGTTCGGAACTAATTTTGTCAATAATGTATTAGAGTTACATAGTTAGGTTATTCTATGGTAAATCTATGGGGCATACTCAGTTTATTTTATTCAACAAATTGTATAACAAACACAGATCCAGGAACACTGTTGAGCTATGAGGTTACATTGATGAAAAGACACAGTGATCCCCCTCAAAGGTATCATAATCCAGTATGACAATGTTTAAAAATTGACCAGGTACGGTGGCTCATGCCTGCAATCCCAGCATTTTGTGGGGCCGAGGCGGGTGGATCATGAGGTCAAGAGTTCAAGACCATCCTGGCCAACATGGTGAAACCCCGTCTCTACTAAAAATACAAAAATTAGCTGTACATGGTGGCACATACCTATAGTCCCAGCTACTTAGGAGGCTGAGGCAGAATAGCTTGAACCTGGAAGGTGGAGGCTGCAGTGAGCCAAGATCACGCTACTGCACTCTAGCCTGGTGACAGAGACTGTCTCTAAATAAATAAATCAATCAGTATTGCAAGATATTGTGTTAAGTTTCATGATAGGAGTTTGCAGTTTTTCTCACCTTCTCACTTGCCTCAGATACCTAACAGGAGAACTAACAGATAAATCATAGTCACCAGTAGATTCACCATTATTTGTTATAATTGATCAGAAGATTTGATAATGTGGAAAGTCCAAACATGCTACTTTTCATGAGCTTTGTTTTTCTAATTAAACATATATCATACTATAGCAATGACGAAAACAGCAATTTTTAATGTTTGTTCAGAGGCCAGGCACAGTAGCACATGCCTATAGGCCCAGCACTTTGGGAAGCTGCGATGGGCAGACTGCATGAACCCAGGAGTTAGAGACTGGCGTGGGCAACATGGCAAGACCTCATCTCTACAAAAATACAAAAATTAGCTGAGTATGGTGGCTTGGGCCTGTATCCCAGCTACTTGGAAGGCTGAGATGGGGGGATAACCTGAGCCAGGGAGGTCAAGGCTACGGTGAGCTTGTGCTACTGCACTCCAACCAGGGTGACAGAGTGAGATCTTGTCTCAATAAAATAAAATGAAGTTTGTTCAGGAACCTCGGTCAGTGCAGAGGAAAGGGGTCTTCCAGTGAACTTGAGAGGGTTTCAGGTCAATATTTTCATGATCAAACATCTTGACATTTTCTCTCTCCTCCTTAGTGCCATGTTTAATCAACAAATTCTATAATAAATACAGATCCAGGAATGGTATTAGACAATGATGGAAAACTGATAAAATGTAGCAGTTTTCCAGGGGCCATGTGAAGTGTGATATTGCAAAAAAAAAAAAGAGAGAGAGAATGCATAGTAGATACAAGACATTACCTATTAGTTAGACAGTAAAGGGATTTTTCAAAAAAGCTTGTTTTCCACCACATGTTCTCACTCATAAGCGGGATTTGAACAATGAGAACACATGGACACAGGGAGGGGAACATCACATACTGGGGCCTGTCAGGGGTGGTGGCTAGGGGAGGGATAGCATTAGGAGAAATATCTAATGTAGATGACAGAGTGATGGATGCAGCCAACCATCATGACATGTATATTCCTATGTAACAAAGCTGCATGTTCTGCACATGTACCCCAGAACTTAAAGTACAACTGAAAAAAAAAAAAAAAAGCTTGTTTTCACATAAGGGAAGGAGAGAGAATAAAATTAAATTTCTTGGCAATCTGAAAAAACTTCCAGGAGAAGGTAAGGACCAGATTCTTTGATCTTTGGCATGTCACTAACTATATACTATAGTTTATATCTATATATGTATCTACTTCCTTGGGATCAACAGTGCAACATAAGAAGTTTCTGAAATATTAAGAAGCAAATGGAGACTGCTTTAAGTTCAAGAGTCAAAGAACAAATAAGAGGTCAAGGCTGACCCCCCACGCAGGGCCCCAGTGAGATGCTTTTTGATCTGAACAATAACTCAATTGTAAATAACACAATCACTGCATATATTCTTTTCTCAATTTATGGGCCCAAGTCCCACGGAGTTAAAGGGACTTCAGTGCATGTGTCAAGGGAATATCATAGCCTGGATTATTAACATATATATTTATCAAAACGTTTTTACAAAGGGTTCTCTATATTTTTTTAAATTTGTATAACTTGGCAATTTTATAATTCAAATGAAAAGTTTTATTTGCACCTATCTATAATAAGAAACATTGCAAATTCTTTTGAAATGAGGTTGTATATTGACAACATTCAGTATGCTGAATTTATGCATTAACTCCATATTTGTTCCCAAAAATTCAATAAACAGAAATTGTTCTTACATGAGACACAAATTTCTCATGAAAGCCAGAATGATTTTAACACTTGAATAATGAAAGTTTCCATTTAAATGCCAGGTTGCAGCTCAAATAGCTCTTTAAATGTGTAGAAAAACATGTACATGAATATTCATAGCAGCTATATTCACACAATAGCCAAAAATAGAAAATAATCCAAATGTCCATCAACAGGTGAATGGGTGAAATATACATCCATATAATGGAATACTACTCAGCAATTTAAAAAGTATCACTGTTACAACAAATAAATTTCAGAATCATCATGCTGCCAGTCATAAATAGTACATAAGGTATAATTTCATTTATATAAAATTCTAGAAAATACTAATAGGAAGAAGATTGGGTGTAAAGGGAGGAGGAAGAGTAGAAGGAAGGATGAACTGCAAAGGAGTATGAGAATCTTTTGGAGTGATGAAAATATCCTGTAACTTAATTGTGGCGATGGTTTCACAGGTGCAGACCTTGTCAGAACTAATCAAATTGTGTTCTTTAAATGGATTCAGTTTATTGAGCATAACTTTGTATTAGGCCATTCGTCGACTGCTATAAAGAAATACCTGTGACAGTAATTTATACAGAAAAGAGGTGTCATTGGCTCACAGGTCTGCAGGCTTTACAAGAAGCATGGTTGCTGGCATCTGCTTGGCTTCTAGCAGGCTCTCAATCATGGAGGAAGGCAAAAGGGGGAGCAGGCACATCACTCGGAGAAAGCAAGAGAGAAAGAGCACGGTGGGGGGACGTGCCACACACTTTGAAATGACTAGAACTCATGAGAACTCACTCTCACGAAGACAGAAGCAATCCATGACGGATCCACCCAGATGACCTAAACACCTCCCACCAGGCCTGACTTCCACCCAGCATTGTCGATTACAATTCAATATGAGATTTGGGCTGGGACAAATATCCAAACTATATCAACTTATACCTCAATAACGTTGATTTTTTTTTAAATGCACTTTAACACAAACTTGTTTGATCATCTAAACAATCTTGTGACATAGGGGAGAAAAACTGTAATCTTATTTTGTGAACAGAGAAACTGGATCTTGAGAGATGCAATGGCTTGGTTACAGCTAATAACTCTCAGGCTTTAAGAAGATAGTTGTAAAGGATGCTGACTTTTAAATGTTTTCATGTGAATTTTTTCTTTTTGTTATTTTTGTCAAGTGTAATATTCTATAGAAACTCATTACATAAAACAGGAAAATCTGGGCTGCTCCAGTTGGGGTAGAGATGGCTATGGGTGGGGCTGGAAGTGCGACCCTTCCAGGGGAAGGCAGGGCAGAGATGGTGCCACAGGATCCTACATGATTGGAACTCCCTGAGGTGATGGATCAAACATGGATTTTGAACACAGACTTCTACTCTGTCGCTGTCTAGCTGAAAGTCTATGTTTGCAAATGGGATAAGAGTATTCACAGGATTAGCCACAGAATTTTCCAATGTGCATGCCATTTTCTTAGTTCCTGTTTTTGTGTAGTTTATGTGTTGTATTTTGTCATTCTGTTAATTGACTGCTTAACATAATAGTATCTAAGTGTTGGATATTTCAAATACTCCCAAGAGTGCTGCAGATGAAGATAATCCCACTCAACAATGTTTCTCATGAAACTAATCACCTAGGATAATTCATTCAAGTGCTGTTATATCAGCAACAGTAGGAGAATCTGTAAGCAAAAACCTGAGCTTTATCTCTTTTGTCTAGTCAGTTACTACAACAAATTCACCCAAGTTATTTTCACTTGTGTAGTTCAAATTGTCTTTATCTCCATGGTCATCACTATCATTCAGACCAACCAATGTCCTTCTCTATGACAACCAAGGTCCAGCTTCAATCCTCATCCAATTTACTCCCCACAGTGCAGCCAACATAATCATTCCAAAAAATGCAATCAATTCCTGCTGGTCCTCTGCATAAAATCTTCTGGAGGCTCTTAATTCCCTTCAGGAAAATCGCCAAGCTTTTTCTTAGAGTTTGCAAGGTCCCACTGAACTGGAGTCTGCTTATCTCTCAACAACATCTTTTATCACATGCAACCTTACACTTTACCCTTCTGGCAAAACAAATCCTTTTTGGTTCCTCAAACACGTGACACACCGGCTTTCTAACATCCTACTACTTCCTCCCCCAAACATGCTACCTACCTCCTCTTCATCTGCCTTAACTCCTCTTCATCACCATTCATGCTTCACCTTAGCTCTCATTTCTTTTGGAGGCCTTCCGCCTGCCCTTTATCTCAGCCACAAGCTCCTCCTAAGACGGAATTATTTTTGCAATGCAGTATTTATACCCATATTGTCATTAGCCATTTGTTAATTATAATACTCTTTGTGCACGTGTTCTCTGCCTCAGACTTATAATCTCCTCAACAGAAACATATCTTGCTTTTTCATCATTTTATCCCTAACATCTAGCATAGAGCCTGACACAGAGTAAGCACTCAATAAATAATTCTCAAATGAATTGACTGAATAAGCCCTACAAATGGCCACAGTGGATGGCCCTAGGCTGCTTGATGATGCCAGACTTAGCTAACATACTTGCTGCAGACGGGCCGCATTGCTCTCTTCCAAAATGAAGGTAACAGAAAATAAGTATGGGTTCATGACTCAACATCTCTTCTGGCTGAATATTACATGGAATTGGTGAATCTAGTTCAAACCCAAAAGTTTTAATTCTTGTAAGAAGAATATACAGAAACAGTGTCATTTTTCAAGATATTCATTCCCTGAAAGATAAATTTTCTAGGACTTTAATCCATAAAACACCTCTGTGATTAGGTTTTAGATTCACTGCTGGTAAAAGGGCCCTATCCAAGGAGACTAATGCACCAAGGCTAAAGATGAAAAATACTGGTAAGTTTTAAGCATGTTAGGATAATTGGGCCCAACATGCGTAAATTGCTTTCATATGAAAGGCTTTGAGCAATTGTTAAATTATAAACATTGAAAAAGCATTTTTCTGCATCCAATCTAGAGAAGAAAAGGTTTCCAATTGTACAGCAAATTAGATTCAGGTATTTCTGTAGGTCAGCATTTTTTTTTTTAAAGCAGGGGAAGCTCTTCTGGTACTTGCTATGTCTGATTCAAAGATGGAAAGGATTTGGTGACTGCGGAAGCTTTTGCCTTGCGCTTGCCCCAAAGCAATTACATTGGAAGGGGTCCTAGACTTGTGGGGTGTGGGATGTGGGATAAATTTGGAGAAAGACCACAATATGTAAACAAAACCTGCCAGTTTTCCAAAATACCTAACCACAAGACTTCACATTTTGGCAGCTTAGAAAGAGTCAAATATGCTTTATTCTGAGAACAAATTTTATTCTCAGTGGGGAGAAATATGAATCCCAGTTCAAGCAAGAAACTACCAATAACCAAAATTAAAGGAATTTCAAAATATAGCCTATGTAGAAAAACTTAGCAAGGCCACATAGCAAGACAATATTGATCAAGAAACTGATGACATCAGTAGAATCCTTGAAGTGTGTGTAGATGTTCAAATTTTCTTAGGCTAAAATCTATGGAAGAAGAGTTATTTATTGACAGATTATTAGCATTAAACTGCTTACTTTGTGTTGATGAAATCTTCTAACCTGCAACATAAATCAAATGACAATGTTTGAGCATTTAATAATATTATTTTTAAGTTTGTAATTTTTTTAAAGATTATATGTCACTGTTATATGGTTTGGCCCATCAGACACTTTAAAACAATAAGAAAGTCAAAAACATGATTTGAAAACATGATTATATTTTCCTAGAATTTCAATACTTTTGCTGGTTAGAGCAAACAACTAGTTCAAATCCCAAACAGCTCTAAAGTTGCAGGATATCTATGCCTGTAGGTCTCATTGACAACTCACATTTCAAGATGGCCAGGGGACCTGTTCATCTCTTGCCTTTTGAAAGGAAATTGGCTGCAGGCTATTCTTCCTGAGCTGGAGCTATCTTCCAGAGCTATCTTACCAAGTCTGGAGATCCAAGGAAAGGTAAAGGCTCAGCTGACTTTAGGGATGCTGATGGCATTGATTTGTTTTCAGTCAGAGAAAAGGGGAAGTATGGACTAAGTGATGTATGGTAACTTTGCTAACATTCAAGGTTCAGAAGTGGGTCCTTTATAAACCCCATAAAACAAGCAGAGGTTGGGAGCATCTCCAGTTACTATCTCAGAAGGGACTTAGGAACTATAGGTTAGGAACTCCTATAAGTAGTATTGATTTATCAAAATTCTATCGTTATTAGGGATAAAATGCTTTTTCAAAATAGTACATTCATGCACTGATTGTCCCATTCATCCAATAAATATTTGCTGAATACTTACTATTGACCCTTGCCTGGTGTTAACTTGTCTGGCATTGAGGATACAGCAGTGAACAAGAATTAGACATTCTCTACCCTCATGGAACTAGTCACTGTTTTGTTTGCTTTCTGTTTTGAGACAGAGTCTCACTGTGTCACCCAGGCTGGAGTGCAGTGGCACAATCTCAGCTCACTGCAGCCTCTGCCTCCTGGGTTCAAGCAATTCTTGTGCCTCAGCCTCCTGCGTAGCTGGGATTACAGACATGTACCACCATGCCTGGCTATTTTTGTATTTTTAGTAGAAATGAGGTTTCTCCATGTTGGCTAGGCTGATCTCAAACTCCTGGCCTCCCATCATCTGCCCACTTTGGCCTCCCAAAGTGCTGGGATTACAGGCGTGAGCTGCCATGCCCAGCCTAGTCACTGTTATTGATGGCAGGTGTGTTATATACATGCAGGAGTATATGTGCAGATAAAGATATAGAGATAGAGAGATACAAACTCAGAATTTAAATACCCACACCTTTGTGGCAGGAAACCCCGTAGAGTTGAAGAGGAAGAGAGCCATGCTTCCCACCTTCCCATGGTGGAAATTAAAGAGAATAATCATGCCTTTCCCATCTCCCAGTAGCCTAGACAAGACATGCGCTACTCAAGAAATTTGAGCTTTGAGAGTACATGACAATAGCTCAAAAGCAATAGAAACTCTTCAAGAATTTTGGTGCCAACAGAGTTCTGAATTCAGCAGTCTCAGTGGTGACGTTCTGAACAGACATGAACCCTGGTGTGGTCTGGCTTATCTTGTAGCCACATAGGTTTAGGCTTTCTGCCAATTTCCCTTCCTTGATTTCTCAGCAATCTCATCCATCTCTCTCCTATACCTTGTAACGCTCCAGTTCAACAAAGTTGCTGTTTGATGTTTGCCACCAATGATAGTGACTAGTAGAAGAAGACATGAAACAAACAGTGATGACATTATTAATTAATTCCAATCATCCTAAGTGCTATGAAGAAAAGGTGCATTTGTTTTTTTGGTAGCAAGCAAGAAGATATCTGGGAAGCCTGAGACCCATGCCACAGAGTGGCTGGAGGGAAAGTTCCCAGAAAAGAGCAAGAGAATGCTGGAAGTTACTGAAGGAGAGAAAACCATGTAGAATCCCTGGATCCAAGGCAAAGAAAGAAAGAACACCACTGTAATTCAACCTGGGTCTGCAAAAATGAACCACTGAAAGATTAGGGTTTGGCATCCCTATCATGGTAACCTTTGCTACTCATAAACAGCAATTCACAAGAGCCTCAGAAAAGATTTGTATTGCTTCCATAACTTCTACAGCAAATGTGGACAGCTTATGACTCCTCCATTCACGTTATGAATGAATGGTCCAGTGCGGGTTCCATCACTTCTCCTCCGGAATCCTATCTCAGGTTCTGGCCTTCCACCTTTCAAATCTCTCCTTCTTTTTGCCACCCAAGATATCACTCTAAAATACCTGGTATGCTCATATATGTTATCCTGTCAATTCTCTTTCCTAAGTCCTTCAGGGCCACTCAATCACCCATTACCTAAAGAAGTTCTTGCTTCACTGGGCATGGTGGCTCGCACCTGTAATCCCAGCACTTTGGGAGGCTGAGGCAAGCAGATCACCTGAGATCAGGAGTTCGAGACCAGCATGGCAAAACCTTGTCTCTACAAAAATACAAAAATCAGCTGGGCATGGTGGTGGGAGCCTGTAATCCCAACTACTTGGGAGGCTAAGGCAGGAGAATTGCTTGAACCCAGGAGGTGGAGGTCACAGTGAGCCAAGACTGTGCCATTGTACTCCAGCCTGGGTGACAGAGCGAGACACCATCTCAAAAAATAAAAATAAAAAAGAAGTTTTTGCTCCTTAACAGACATAAAAGCGTTCCCTAATGTGGTCCTGACTGCCTCCCCAATCTTGCTTCTACCTCTCACCACCTGCAACTTTGCATTCTAGCAACATCGCACTGCTTGCGATTCTTCAAGCAGACCAGGTGGTTCCATGCCTCTGTGCCTTTGCTCATGTATTAGGTCCTCTGGACCTGAAACACACTTTCTCCTACCCCTCTGCCAGCTCCCAACTAATTCATCTTTAATGAGTGAGCTCAGATTTCATATTTTCCTTCAAAAACTTTCTTGGAACCCCTGGGTTGAATAAAAAGCTCCTGTAATAACATGTATATACCTCTATCATAACACCACATTTTACTGACATAATCTTTTTACATCTTGGACTTAACCCATTAAACTATTAGTTTCTAGAGGGGGAAAATAAAAGGTTGTGCCTTATTTATTTTGGTATCTCCAGCACCTAGCAAAGTTCCAGCCAAAAATGGGCTCTTAAAAAATATGCTAAGCTAAATTATATGTATAATGTTCTCATTAACATCAGCTACAAAATTATAACCTCTGGCTTTTCTGAGGGACTTGACTTACATAATACGGATTCTTAATGTTTCTTCAAGAATTGTCTCTTTTCCCTTATTCTTTGATAATTTTAATAATCAATAGGATCTTCCTAGAAAAGTTAGGAAACAGAATTGATGGAGAAAATAGCAAGACAAGAAAAAGAAATATGAGGGAGTGATGTTGCTGTAAAAAAAAGATGAGTCACAGATGGAGACATTTGCAAAATGAAGAAGGAAAGAGTAGGAAATGAGGAGGCTTAATTATGGTGCATGATTCAACCACAGATTAGACTGCTGTATCTTCCTTCCAGTTTTCTTCACTTCTATTTAAACCATATAAATCTGGCTTCCTGATGTAATCTATTTCTAGTAATGTATATTCAGCTCTGACGTGTAATTCCTGTCATGGGCCATATCAACCTGTGAAAGACAAAAACCAGATTCCTGACGAGGTTTGGCATGGGAGCCCCTGCCTGAATTCCCTGGGCCACCAGCAGGTAAGCATCGCAAAGGCGTTGGAAGAGAAGCAGGTCGCCAGCCAGCAACAAAGCCTCAAGACTCAACTCCTTTCTGCACAAACTCCACCAATAGTCCTCTGTCTTTAACGGAGGAAGAGGGGTTAAAAAGCCAATAGCAGAGGGTTTTGATACTAGATATCCCTGGGTTAACCCCATTCGATCACTTCCTACTTTGTGTGACCTTGAGGATGTTGTTTTACTTCTCCAGGTACAGTTTCCTCATCTCAGAAATAGGAAAGTAACAGTGCCTAATTCACAGGGGCTTTTTTTTAGTGGCAAGTGAATGTTGATGTATTTATGCTGCTCTTAGCACTGTGTCAGGAACATAGTGAGTGCATTCAATAAATGATACACACTCATTAATTCTTTCCAGCTGAAATAAATCCATTTTGGCCCATGATGACTCATTAGGTCTTGTAACACGAGGCCTTATCCCAATACTCTCCTTCTGTGCACCTTGTACTGTGTCTTCCAAATAACCAAGGATGCAGCAAGCTCCTCTGCCCCACCCTGGTCATCCCTCTGGAGAGTCATGACTCTCTCACTCTCTGGTCCACAGTCTCACTGCCCCTCTGGGGTACTGGAGTGATCCTACTACCACTTAGGAAGATCCTTCTCTAAAGTATGCTAGACTTACTGCATTTGCACTTTCAGCCTTTGAGAGTTTGGATGCATCTATGTATGCTGCTACGTGGCTTATGTGGAGAAGCAAGTACTTAGCCCGTGCATAAGCCTGACTGTTCAGCCTCCACATCTTAATTAGTATTTGTGAATTTAGGGATTCTGGAATGTCTCGAAATGTTTCCTTTGCAAATGTCAAGGGTACCATGTATGTAGAGCCCAGGCTTCCAAAAAAAGCTCCTTGTGTCAACTAGAAACGGATGTATCTTAACTGAAGGCAGCTTGGAGGTTCCTGCATGAGGTTTCCACAATTGGGTTGTAGATGGTCTTGGATTCTACAAGGTCTTGATTTCTCTTAAGAGACCATGGTCTCCTAAGGTCTTGGTCTCTCTGGCAAAGTTAGTCTGTAGTCATGACCCTTTTATGCTTCTTGCTGTTGGCAGATGTCATAGAAACTTAGCAAACAGTCAGATAGCACTCTACCAAGACTGCCAGAGCAGGATTTATTTTAAAATCCAACATTTCTAGGCACATTACAAATGTCATCTCCTTTGTGAAGTCCCCTCGGACGTTTCTCTTTTTGTTATCTTTTTTTTTTTTTTGACAGAGTTTCGCTCTTGTCACCCAGTCTGGAGTACAATGGTATGATCTCGGCTCACTGCAACCTTGGCCTCCCAGGTTCAAGGGATTCTCCTGCCTCAGCCTCCTGAGTGGCTGGGATTATAGGCACACGCCACCACACCCAGCTAATTTTTTTGTATGTTTAGTAGAGACAGGGTTTGCCATGTTGGCCAGCCTGGTCTTGAATGCCTGATCTCAGGTGATCTACCTGCCGCAGCCTCCCAAAGTGCTGGGATTACAGGCATGAGCCGCCACGCCCACCTGGACTTTTCTCAAATAATGTTTGCTATTTCTTCCTCTGTGCTTCCAGAGTACTCTATGTACAACCCATTGCATCGTTTTAGCTGTGGGTCTTTTAGTTAGGGCTGTCATAACAAAGATCATTGTGGGTGGCTTGTAAACAACAGAAATTTGTTTCTCACAGGGCTGGAAGCTGGAAGTCTGAGATCAAGGTGCCAGCGCAGTCAGGCTCTGGTGAGGGCCCTCTTTCAGATCTTAGCCTGCCATCTTCTCATTTCTACTCACGCTAGGGAAAGGGAACAAGAGAGGTCTCTGGGATTCCTTTTACTAGGGCTCTAATCCCCTTCCTGAAGGCTCCACCTTCATGACTAATTACCTCTCAAAGGTCCCATCTCCTAATCACATCACATTGGGAGTTAGGATTTCAGCATACGAATGTGAGGGGAATGCAAACATTTAGTCCATAGCAGTCTCCTTCACCAGCCTTGGTTATTTGATAACAGACTCTATTTTAATCTTCGTATCCCTAGTGTTTATCTACCACAGTTTTTGGCAGGTTATTTCTTAAATAATTTTTTTCCCATAAGAATGAGCCAGGGAAGGAGTATGCACACTGTGCTAGCAACTCCCCAAGCCTGTATTTCTATGGAATTGGGTAATATCTGCTAATTCCATGGAACTGACAGTGGATAGATTAGACAGCCCTAATTTTAGGTGTGGAGAGTTTTCCTGGACTCCTATTATAATAGGATTCCCCCTAACTTTTCCTAGTGCCCCTTAGATTGATGTCTCCTAAGGTCTTAGTTTCTCTGGCAAAGTTAGTCCACAAGTCATGATCTCTTTATGCTTCCTACTATTGGTGGATGTCATAGTAACCTAGCAAACTGCCAGCCAGGCAGCAAACTGCCAAGACTGTCAGAATAAGGTTTATATTTTTTTAAAAAATTCTCAAAGATAGGAGCAAAAGCAGGTGTGCCATTCTCTCATGGCCTGTCACATCCTAGGGCCGTACACAGAGACTCCCAAAGGTCTAGTCTCCAGAGGAAGAGCCTCCGACCTTTAAACTGAGTGACTGAGAAATACCAACCCCTCCTCTGGCACAATCAGGGGATGAGATCTCATAGCCACATGACGAATGAAACCTTAGCTCCAACCCCGGTCCGTTGGCCAAGCACTTAGCATTAGGGAAGCAAATATTCTGGGGTCCAAACTGTATGGCTGCAGATATATAATACGGCAGGTCACCAGCATGGTTTGTACTGCAGCATTCATGGCTGGAGTAGCACCAGCCCCTCCCCTGGCATAATCAGTTAGCTTGAATCACAGCTTATGTGCTGTGGTAGGCAGGTGACCTTTTTTTGCTGCTTCAAGGTTCACGACCTGAATCACTCAACTGTGGCTGCTTTCACGTAGCTTTGCAGGAGGAAAGCCCACAGGTGATTAGTACTGGACAAGTTAAACCCCGGTTTTTCAATGGACTCAGTCAATCCTTTTATGGTCTTGACTCATTAGCATCTGCTAATCCTCTGAGTCTGAGTAAAGTTAATCGATCAAATTCAGATTGAATTATTTCTTAAAAACAAAGTTATTAACACTCCTGTCTCTAAAATTAAAAGTGATAATTAAGCCTGCAAGGGTAGCAGCACCATCTAACAGCCCAATGCATTCCTAGTGCCTATGCTGTTGCTTTTGTTGAGTGGATAAAAGAATACTTTTAATTATGGAAGTTAGAGATAATTTTGGTTTGACTTTCAATCATATGGGATTCAAATGCATTTGTTATTTCCTGAAAGTAAATGATCTTGACAACTATAATATGGAGTAATATTTTAAAAGGTCATCATTTTATATCTTTCCTCTGTATTTACCCCAGCTATCAAATAGCACCCCAATATCTACTTCCTGCCATGTGTTAAGTTTCTCAGAATAAAGGGTCATGGATTTAGCGAGAATCTAAGAAACAGTAGGAGCCAGCAGGTCCTGCTTCGCTAAAGAAAATTCATCTCCAGTCACTGGAGGCACCATCAGAGGGCTTAATTAAGGCCAGGATCCTGCAAGGGGGAATTTTCCAGACCTCCTCTCATGACAGCATGTCCTTATAAGGTGGCACAATAGAATCAGCTGGAGATTTGATAAAAACAAACAAACCAACAAACGACAGCCAGATTTAGACCCCATTCTTAAAGATTCTAATTTTAATTGGTTTGGGGTGGGGTATGGGCATGACTGAATCTGAAGGCAAACCATGTGTAATGGAATATGGTTTCTGCTGCTGCTGAGAATGACATGACACAAAGCACTGCCTGCATCTTGGTGCTAATGTGGGAACTGATTTTCACTGTTTACACAGAATTAAGGTAAATACAGAAACCTAGATCATTTAGAAATTTTTATAGCAAATTTACTGAGTAATTTATGTCTTTTGAATCTAATAAGAAATCAACTATTGTCTAGTCTCTTATTTTTCATGTTATTTTATTTTTCTAGTAAGAAAATTCATTTGTATTGTATTTAAAACAATACCAATTCATAGTAGAGTAAATATTAAAAAACAAAAACCTAGCCCTTCACCTCAGTTTGCTCTATTTCTGTGTCTCTCTGTTTTTCACTCATTCTTCTCTCTCACACACACACACGCCACAGCAGAAATTGTAGGGAAGAGCAATAGTTACCAACCTTCTTTGAGAATTTAGTCTGCTCTTTATTGCTCTGTCCCTGACTCCCAGCACAAAAAAAAAGGGAAAGAAAAAAAGTAAAAGAGTAATGAAACAAAAAAAAAGAAGAAATAAAAGGAAGAGAGGAGAGGGGAAGGGAGGGGAAGGGAGGGAAATCATCTCACATTGATTGGCAATGGTGTAAACCGATGTTACAGACCTTTCTTCTCACAGCCAGAAGGTTGAGTCAATCTCTATACAGCATTTTAAGGGTTTGTATCTTCCCTTGCTCTGCACTAGCATTCTGATAGTTTCACTCCAATAGGGTATTGACTCAGAGTTGACTCACAGAATGGGATTAGAGAAAATACACTGAACTAGGAACCAAAAGCCCTGAGTTCCAGTCTCACTTCTGCCATTAACCAGCAGTGTGATGCGGGAAAGCTGCCAGATTGGTGAACTCCAGCTTTTCATCAGAAGTTGAAAGAGTACGGCTTGACCCTTTGAAAGCTTTGTGCTACAATTGTATTTTGTTCCAAGCTTTTACCTACCTTTTGTTTCTTAAATATAACTAATTCTAAAAAAAAAAAAGAAAGAAAGAGAAAAAGATTAAAATCTAATATTGGCCTTTTGCTTTTAATTATTTAGAATGAGAAAAAGGTGAGGTTTTGGTTGTTTTTGTTTTGGTTTTTGCACATGGTCTTGGCTTCTTGGGATATAAATATAGCACATATCAAATCCTATTTCTTGAGCATTATTAAATGACAGAAAATGTATATAGTCAGCAGCAGAGTGAGTAGTTCTCAATAAGTGGGAGCTATAATTATTATTCCAAAATTTAAAATATTGATTAATCTAATAAAGATTATTTATAAATAAAAGCATCTAACAGATATCTGTTTTCCACATTTGCATTGTTCTTTATTCCATTAAATGATTCAGAAGCTCAATGATGGTTGAAGTTGTAGTAATCTGAGAGACACAGCTTTGGTTTGCGTTTTCAAGAGCTGCTTGTTGATAAGAATATTTTAATAATGATTTTCCCATCAATCTTCCTAAATTGTTCAGATAATAAATATTGTTCCCATTGAACATCTAACCAAACACTGTTAGTCTCTGACTACTCTTTAAAAAGAGTCCTTTAGCTGTCTTAATAGCATTATAGTAGAAAAAGCTATTCTTTTCTGTGCAAGACAGTTTGGCTCTTGGGGGAAGAAATCTTTCAAAGGCAAAACCAAAAACTGTACAATGTTATAGTGAAGACTAATTCACTCAATTTCTAATACAACTCTCCATTAAAATGAACCAGGGCTTATTGGAAAAGTAATTGATTATAAGGTTATGGTAGGAAATAAACATGGTAAGTCTGGGGTATTGTGTGGCACCCAAAAGTAAGGAACTGCTCAAAAAGTAAAAGTATGAGGACATGTCAAAGAACACAGAAGCCAATTTGGAAGAACCCCAAATCTCCAAAGCTGTCACAGCTGGAGTAACAATAACATAGCATTGGAAGTCTGGCTCAAAATGTAAACAAACATATATCAGTTCTTACAAATAACTGATTAAATCAATAAATGCAAGAGACACATCTTCCTTACAGAAGAATTCTAAATAATATATATGTCGACATGCCCTCGTCCCAGAGATGGAGCTTAATTATTCCCCATCCCACCCTCTTGAGTGTGGGTTGGACTTACTGCATCACTTAGTAAAGAGTATGGAAAGGGGAAAACAGTGACTTTACAGTGGGGAATACTGGCAAACATTACCAACTAATCAAGATTAACATCACCAGTGATTCAGCAGTTTGATACCATATCCACTGTCTTAGTTTGGGCTGCTGTAACAAATCACCACAGACTGGGTGGCTTAAAAAACAAACATTTATTTCTCACAATTCTGGAGGCTGGAAGTCTGAGATCATGGTGCTGGCATGGTAAGGTTCTGGTGAGGCTTCTCTTCCAGATTGCAGAATACACATGGCAGAAAAAAGGCTAAAGAGCTCTCTGGAGCTTCTTTTATAAGGGCACTAATCCCATTCATGAGGGCCCCACCCTCATAAGCTAATCACCTCCCAAAGGCCCCACCTCCTAATTCTGTCACATTGGGTGTTAGGATTTCAACATATGAATTTTGAGGGGACACAAACATGTAGCTCATAACACCCTGTGACATACAGTTGTGAGAAGGGCACTTCGCTTCCATGACATTCTCTTCAAAACTCTATAACCTCATTTTAACTATGATGAAACACTGGACTAATACACATTGAAGGACATTCTACAAACACCACCCCAACACTCTTAAAAAAAGTCAGGCGTCGTAGCTCACTCCTGTAATCCCAGCACTTTGGGAGACTGAGGCAGGTGGATCACCTGAGGGCAGGAGTTCAAGACCAGCCTAACCAACATGGTGACACTCTGTTTCTACTAAAAATACAAAAATTAGCTGGGCATAGTGCGCTGGGACTGTAGTCCCAGCTACTCAGGTGACTGAGGCAGGAGAATCACTTGATCCCAGGAAGCAAAGTTTGCAATGAGTTCAGACTGTACTACTGTACTACAGCCTGGGCAACCTGGGCCACAGGAGCGTGACTCCATCTAAAAAAAAAAAAAAAAAAAAGTCAAAGTCATTACCAACAAAGAAAGTTTGAGAAACTCTCAGAGCCAAGAGGAGCCTGAGACGACCTGATTAAATGTAATGTGGTGTCCTGTATGAAATACTGAAGAGGAGAAAAAAAGGGGATCCAAGACGGCCAAATAGGAACAGCTCTGGAGTGCAGTTCCCAGTGAGAACAACACAGAGGGTGAGTGATCACCACATTTCCAAACGAGTTATTACTGCCCACAGACCAGGAGATTCCTAGGCTGAAAAGCACCACAAGTTTCCAGCATGGCTGTTTCAGCCAGAGCAGAGGGTCTCTCCACAAAAACTCACACAAATCTGAGCAGCTGTTTCAACTGGTGCTTGGAATGCCTGAGAGACACAGCCGCCCATTCAACTGAAAAAAAGGGGGCTGAAACAGGGAGGCAGGTGATCTAGCTTGGTGGGTCCCACCCCCACAAAGACCAGCAATCTGAAAAGCTCCGGATTGAGAGTTTCACAGCAAGCGCAGCTGGACCTGAGATGGTCCAGCTCTGTGCGGGGAAGGGCATCAACCATTACCAACGCACTCCACCACCACTGAGGCAGTTCACCATTACCAAGGCAGTCTTCCATTACCAAGGCAATCCACCATTACTGAGGCAGACCGCCATTACCAAGGCAGTTCTAACCATACCTCTGTAAACAAAACAACAAGGAAGTTCATACAGCAGCTGGGCAGAGCCCACAGCACCTTAGCAACGCCTCTGATGGCAGACTGTGACTAGGCTACCTCCTTGCTGGGCAAGGCATCTCTGAAGAAAGGAAGCAGCATGTCAGGAACTTATAAATAAAACCCCACCTTCCCAGGACAGAGAACTTGGGAAAAAAGGCGGTTATGAGCTCCACTGCAGGAGACTTAAACGTATCCCCCAAGAAGTTCTAAATGGAACAATGGAGCTCACAGCTCACCACTGGAGCTCCTGTAAGGGACAGACTGTCTCCTCAAGCAGCTCCCCAACCCCTGTATATCCAAAGAGACACTTCATAAAGGAGAACTCAGGCTGACATCTAGGGGGTATCCTTCTGGGATGATGATAACAGAAGAAGAAACTGACAGCAACCCTTACTGTTCTGCAGCCACTGGAGGTGATCCCCAGGCAAGCAAGGTCTGGAGTGGACCTTCAGCAATACTACAGCAGAGGGGCATGACCGTTAGTTGGAAAACTAAAAAACAGAAAGAAATAACTTCATCATCAACAAAAAAAGACATCCACTCAGAGATCCCATCTGAAAGTCACCAACTACAAAGACCACAGGTAGATAAATCCACAAAAATGGGAAGAAACCAGCGCAAAAAGGATGAAAACACCCAAAACCAGAATGCCTCTCCTCCTCCAAGGGATCACAATTCCTCACCAGGAAGGGAACAAAGCTGGATAGAGAATGAGTCTGATGAGTTGACAGTAACAGGCTTCAGAAGGTGGTTAATAAGAAACTTCTCTGAGCTAAAAGAACATGTTCTAACCCAATGCAAAGAAACTAAGAACTCTGAAAAAAGGTTTGACGAAATGCTAACAAGAATAAACAGCTTAGAGAATATAAATGACTTGATGGAGCTGAAAAACACAACACGAGAACTTCATGAAGCATACATAAGTTTCAACAGCTGAATCGACCAAGCAGAAGAAAGGATATCAGAGATTGAAGATCAACTCAATGAAATAAAATGAGAAGTCAATATTAGACAAAAAAGAGTGAAAAGAAATGAACAAAGCCTATAAGAAATATGAAGAGACCTAATCTATGTTTGATAGGTTTACTTAATGTAAAGGAGAGAATGAATCCAAGCTGGAAAATATTCTTCAGGATACTATACAGGAGAACTTCCCCAACCTAGAAAGGCAGGCCAATATTCAGGTCCAGGAAATATAGAGAATAACACAAATATATTCCTCAAGAAAAGCAACCCCAAGGCACATAATTGTCAGATTCGCTAGGGTTGAAATGAAGGAAAAAATGCTAAGGGCAGCCAGAGAGAAAGGTCGGTTACCCACAAAGGGAAGCCTATCCGACTCACAGTGGATCTCTTGGCAGAAACCTTCCAAGCCAGAAGAGAGTAGGGGCCAATATTTAACACCCTTAAAGAAAAGAACTTTCAACATAGAATTCCATATTCAGCCAAACTAAGCTTCATAAGCGAAGGAGAAATAAAATCATTTACAAAAAAGCAATTGCTGAGAGATTTTGTCACCACCAGGCCTGCCTTACAAGAGCTCCTGGAGGAAGCACGAAACATAGAAAAGAACAACCAGTACCAGCCACTCCAAAAATGTACAAAATGGTAAAGAGCATGGACACAATGAAGAAACTACATAAACTAATAGGCAAAACATCCAGCTAGCATCAAAATGGCAGGATCAAACTCACACAAAACAATATTGACTTTAAATGTAAATGGGCTAATTGCCCCAGTCAAAAGACACAGTTTGGCAAATTGGATAAAAAGTCAAAACCCATCAATATTCAGGAAACCCATCTCACATGCAAGGACATACACAGGCTCAAAATAACAGGATGGAGGAAGATATATCAAGCAAATGGAGAGCAAAAAAAAGCAGCTGTTGCAATCCTAGTCTCTGATAAAATGCACTTTAAACCAACAAAGATCAAAAGAGACAAAGAAGAGCATTACATAATGGTAAAAGGATCAATGCAACAAGAGCTAACGATCCTAAATATATACTGACTCAATACAGGAGCACCCAGATACATAAAGCAAGTTCTTAATGACTTACAAAGAGACTTAGACTCCCACACAATAATAAATAGTGGGAGACTTTAACACTCCACTGTCAATATTAGACAGATCAACGAGACAGAAAATTAACAAGGGTATCCAGGACTTGAACTCAGAACTGGACCAAGCAAACCTAATAGACACCTACAGAACTCTCTACCCCAAATCCACAGAATATACATTCTTCTCAGCACCACGTCATGCCTACTCTAAAACTGACCACATAATTGGAAGTAAATCACTCCTCAGCAAATGCAAAAGAACAGAAATCATAACAAACAGTCTCTCAGACCACAGTGCAATCAAATTAGAACTCAGGATTTAAAAACTAACTGAGAACCGCACAACTTCATGGAAACTGAACAACTGGCTCCTGAATGTTGACGGAATAAATAATGAAAAGAAGGCAGAAATAAAGATGTTCTTCTAAACCAATGAGAATGAAGACACATCGTACCAGAATCTCTGGGACACATTTGAAGCAGTGTCTAGAAGGAAATTTATAGCAATAAATGCCCACATGAGAAGCAAGGAAAGACCTAAAATTAACAACCTTATCATCAAAATTGAAAGAGCTAGAGGAACAAGATCAAAAAAACTCAAAACCTAGCAGAAGACAAGAAATGACTAAGATCAGAGCAGAACTGAAAGAGACAGAAACACAAAAAACCCTTCAAAAAATCAATAAATCCAGGAGCTGGTTTTTTGAAATGATCAACAAAATAGACAGGCCTCTAGCCAGATTAATAAAAAAGAAAAGAGAGAAGAATCAAATAGATACAATTAAAAACGATAAAGGGGATATCACCACCAATTCCACAGAAATACAAACCACCAACAGAGATTACTACAAACAATTCTATGCACATAAACCAGTAAACCTGGAAGAAATGGATAAATTCCTGGACACTTGCACCCTCCCAAGCCTTAACCAGGAAGAAGCTGAAATCTTGAATAGACCAATAACAAGGGCTGAAGTCGAGGCAGCAATTAATAGCCTATCAACCAAAAAAAATCCCAGGTCCAGATGGGTTCACAGCCAAATTCTATCAGACATACAGAGAGGAGCTGGTACCACTCCTGAAACTATTCAAAACAATCCAAAAAGAGGAATCCTTCCCAAATCATTTTATGACACCAACATCATCCTGATACCAAAACCCGGCAGAGACTCAATAAAAACACTTCAGGCCAATATGAACATAGATGCAAAAATCTTCAATAAAATGCTGGCAAACTGACTGCAACAGCACATAAAAAAGCTTATCCATCATGATCAAGTAAGCTTCATCCTGGAGATGCAAGACTGGTTCAACACATGCAAGTCCATAAACATAATCCACCACATAAACAGAACCAAAGACAAAAACTGAATGATTATCTCAATAGATGCAGAGAAGGCGTTCGACAAAATTCAACAGTCCTTTATGCTAAAAACTCTTAATAAACTAGGTATTGACAGAATGCATTACAAAACAATAAAGCCATTTATGACAAACCCACAGCCAATATCATACTGAATGGGCAAAAACTGGAAGCATTCCCTTTGAAATCTGGCACGAGACAAGAATGCCCTCTGTTACCACTCCTATTGAGTATAGTATTGGAAGTTCGGGCCAGAGCAATCAGGCAAGAAAAAGAAATAAAGGGTATTCAATTCGAACAGAGGAAGTCGAATCATCTCTGTTTGCAGACAACATGATTGTGTATTTAGAAGACCCCATCCTCTCAGCCCAAAATCTCCTGAAACTGATAAGCAACTTCAGCAAAGTCTCAGGATACAAAATCAATGTGCAAAAATCACAAGCATTTCTATACATCAATAACAGACTTAAATAGAGCCAAATCAAGAATGAACTGCTATTCACAATTGCTACAAAGAGAATAAAATACCTAGGAATACAACTAACAAAGGATGTAAAGGACCTCTTCAAGGAGAACTACAAACCACTGCTCAAGTAAATAAGAGAGGACACAACCATATGGAAAAACATTCCATACTCATAGTTAGGAAGAATCAATATTATGAAAATGGCCATACCACCCTAAATAATTTATAGATTAAATGCTATCCCCATCAAGCTATCTATGACCCTCTTCACAGAACTGGAAAAACCACCTTAAACTTCATTTGGAATCAAAAGAGAGCCTGCATAGCAAAGACAATCCTAAGCACAAAGAACAAAGCTGGAGACATCATGCTACCTGACTTCACACTATACTACAAGTCTACAGTAATCAAAACAGCATGGTACTGGTACCAAAACAGAGATATAGACCAATGGAACAGAACAGAGGCCTCAGAGGCAATGCCACACATCTACAACCATCTGATCTTTGACAAACCTGACAAAAA
>CAUYQU010006667.1:0-73589 GCA_963574635.1 Cheracebus regulus
CATGTACCTCAGAACCTAAAGTGCAATAAAAATTTTTTTTTAAAAAGCCAGCTGTGTGCCATCATGCTTCAGTGGTCACATTGCCTTTTTCTGCATCAAATCTCCCTCTACATTCCAATTTGGGATTTCATTTAGGGCCCATCTACATAATCTAGGATAATCTTCCCATTTTAATTACATCTGCAAGTGCATTTTGCTATATAAGTTTACAAAGTTCTCAAGGATAAATATTTAGTTATCTTTGGGGACCATTATTCAGCCTACCATATCTCAGAAAAGTGATTATTTTTAGATGGTAAAGGAAATAAGAGCCTAAGAGAATGGTAGACAAAACAATGCATACTATCTAGAGTTACAGCAGGTGATGAAATTGCTTAGATCAGTTCAGAGTATCGCAAATAAATAGGGGTTTGAGGTTAGTAATTTGTTTGGGAGGCTATGAACTACTATTCTATTTCTAAGATTACCTTTTAAATTTAAAATGTTTAAATTTAAATGTTTACCTTGTGAAAAACTGGAACCCTCAGACACTGCTTGTACAATATAAAATGTTACAGCAACTTTGGAAAATGGTCTGGTTTAATCTTCAGAAGATTAGAGTACCATGTGACCCAGGAATTCTAGGTATACGCCCAGGAGAAACTAAAACATATGTACACCTAAAACATGAACCCAGATGCTCATAGCAGCATTTGATTTATAATAGGCAAGAGTGAAAACAAGACCAATGTTAATTAACTGATAAATGGATAAAGTATGGTATATCTATAAAATGGAATAAATACTATGAGGCATTAAAATGAAGTACTGATAAATGTTACAACGTGGATGAACCTTAAAAGCACTATGTTAAGTAAAAGCAGTCAGTCACAAAGTACCACATATGGTATGATTCAATTTTTAATAAATGTTTAGAATAAGCAAATCCATAAAATACAGTTTAATTAGTGGCTTCCTCGGGCTGGGAGGGGAGGGCTTTGGGGAGAAGTTGAGGAGAGACTGCTAATGGGTGCTAGGTTTCTTTTAGGAGTAATGAAAATGTTTTGTTAAACAAAAATTAAATATGATGCAAACTGATCCTTGTCATAGTTCTGCTTATCCGGAAAAAGTTATGGTACATAATCAGATAAATGGTAATATATTAAACTACTTCTGATTAAGAATATTACCTGAAGAAAAGAGCTAAATGTGACATTTTCCTGAATCGACTTCATTCTCATTCATAAGTCTTCCCTTTTACTGTTTTGTGTTCTTTTTGATGTGATGACAAAAGAATTTCTTCACTGAGGTTTGAACGGAATTTCAATTGAAAAATAATGTTTCTTTTACTTTCTGGTGAAAAAATTAATAAATATAAGCCATGAGTTTATAACTGAAAATATTATCTGCTTACTATTATTTTGACTAAGAATTATTATCATCTCAATCCTTAGGAAACTTTTGTCATAATAGATCAGAATTAATATTTAATTAGACTAGATGCTACATAGTATGTAAAAATTGTACATTACTAGTTAATATGTTTATTCAAAAATCACAAACATTTGCTATACAGGAAGTTTGAGAATTACAATATAATTTATAATTCTAAATGTAGATAGGTAAGATTAGTCTCAAAGTTCTTCTATGTTTGAACTCATGCCAAAAGATAACCTCATGTCAGTGTGTCAGATGCTGGCAGTTTGCTCACTCACAACTCACTGAAAGCCTTTTCTGTCTTCCTCTTCTTTGGACACTGGAAAGCTAAACACTTTATCCTAGTATCCTTTACAACTGCCTTAGGAAGTTGGCCGGGACACACAGGTGTGGCCAGTAGAATGCAGAAGGACACCGCAAACTGTATTTCCTGAATGAAAAGTCAAAGTTACTTGAAAAAAAGGCTTTTTGTATTTGACCTTCTCCTTTCTCCTTCCTCCTGTCCAGAATGTGAACATGATGATCAGAAGTACAGCAGCTTTCTTAAGGCCATGAGGAAGAAAGCTGTACGTTAAGAATGGAAGATAATTACAGCAGAAGAAGTCTGGTTTCCTAATGACACCTGTAAGCAGGTTTGCTAGCCCTGACCACCTACCTTCCAGATTTTTGGTTGAAGAAATTTAACTACCTTATTATTGTGATGAAGCAAAAACATTATAGCAGTGTGAAAATTAGAAATAGCAGCAATGTTTGAAAAAGTATTTTTAATGCAAGGCAGATTCTTTTTCTTTCTTCCTATCACAGAAAATGTGATAAACTAAAGGTTGTTATTATTACTTTACTTTTAGATACCCGAATAGCAGAATTCTGCTATAGTATAACCAGTACAAGTTTTGCTTATTTTTGTTAAATATGTATTAAAATGAATCAGAGGTATAATCTGAAAGTTATGCTGTAAGTTATGATAGAGTGATGATAAAAATATACCTACCATTGTTTTTAATGATGCATAAGAGTTTTAATACTTTCACATATATATGGTTTCTTCTTGAACTTTGGTCAGAAGAGTTTCTTTATCTCATAAAAGCAAAATTAGTTTCAAAGGTGCTAAAATTGTTTCAAGGATACTAACAATGGGTGGGACAAATGTTCACTTTTTAAATTAAAAATATCAACTTTGTATTCCTTTAAGGTATCCTAGGGTTTATTTACATCATGTTTCTGTGTTCCCACCTGAAAACAAGGATTGGGAATAAGGTAAGGGAAAGAAAAACTATTGAAGGACACAGTTTGTGTATTGTGGTTAATCTTTTGCAAATAATGACCCAAATGCACTTTAATTTTCCCTTTATGTCATGTTTTGGTTTTCTATTTCACATCTCTAGAGCCAAGCCAGGAAATTTATTACCTCTAAAAAAAAAAAGGACCTTACTCTCTTTAGCAAAACACTGGACTTTAAGACCTGGGTCTCTGGAGAGAGGAAGAATTTTCAAGCTTTTTGAGAGCCAATTTAATATTTTAAGGGACAATCATAAGGGGCATAGCTATAGCATAGAGAAGATACCACTTTTGACAGCTAGTTCTTAAGACTGTTCACAATAGAAAGAAGTTAGATCATAGCAAATAGAAATAAGCTAGTTCTTCTCTGTCTCATGGGATTATGAAAGTATAATAAAGAGATAGAGAAGAAAGTGAAATTAGTTAAATTTGTGTTCTAATTCCTCTTTTCCAGAATTTACTTGGAAGGAAGTGTCAAATAAATGAGACAGAGAGTAAATCCTGCTTCATTTTCTGTCTGAAGTATGGAATAAAACTTTCTTGTGGGTATTCTTCTGTCTCACATCTATCTTGGAGTGCCCATAGTAGAATAAATGATCATACTTTCATGGTTAGGCAATGTCGCTAGGGTTTGACTCTCCAAAGTTCTTTCATGAATTGAGATGGAACACAGAAAGCAGCTGAAGATGCTGGCTGCTGAGTTTTCCTGGAGTAGGTTGGGAGGTCATTTAAGCAGATGAACCACCCAAGTGGGGAGTCACAGAGGCCTGGGATGAAACTAAGTCTTCCAAGGAGCACTATCTTGCTTTGACCAAAATGGAAGTAAACAGATGATGAGTTTTATTGGTCACTGATTTCAGACATGATTCTAGGTACTATTATGCCCCAGAAACCTATAGTGAAACAACTACTCTGTCTCTCTCAATCTGTCTCTCTCTCTCTCTCTCTCTTTCTCTCTCTCTCTCTCTCTTTCTCTCTCTCTCTCTCTCTCTATATATATATATACACACACACACACACAAACACACATATATAATGTTTGTATACATATATAAACATATTTTAAGATTAGAAGAATGTTTTCAAAGATTAGTTTCTGGTTCTGTATATTTTATACTTTTTTTTTTCTTTCCACCACTACCCACCAAATACTTCTAGTTTCTGGTCATAAAACATCTTTCTTTTGTAATAAGTCCTTTTGCCTTGTATCTTTGTATCATGAGTAGTGTTAAGTTGCCACTGGGACAGTAAATTAGTTCTGGGCAACCATTCCTATAATAGGAAACAACTCTATCCACGGAGAACGATAAAAAGCAGGGTGAGGTAATGGCCCACCCAGGAGCAACAGGGAACATAGGGAACATCCACCACCAGCCAGGGGAAATGATGAGTGATTGTGCAACCCTGGGAAGCCATGCTTTTTCTATAGATCTTTGCAATCCATGGATCGGAAGATCCCCTTGTGAACCCAATCCACCAGGAGATTCCTTTGTGAACTCCCTCCAAGCTATGTGGAGTCTTGGCAAAGAAGCTGCTCTGGCACACACAGAGAACTAGGAGCTTTATGCATAAAATATACAATTCTACACATACCTTTAGGAAGAGAGTGGAATTCAGGGACCCGAGCAGCGTCATTCTGTGGTCCCCACTTCCATAGCACCTCACAAGATAAGACCCCATTGGCTTGGAATTCCCACCAGGCACTGGTAACAGGGTGGAGCCTGCCTGAGACCAGAGGGAGCCATGACAGAAGTAGGCTTCAGGCAGTGGGTAATAAGAAACTTTGCTGAGCTAAAGAAGCATGTTGTCACCCAATGACAAGAAGCTAAGAATCATGATAAAACAATACAGGAGCTGACAGCCAAAATAACCAGTTAGAAAGGAACATAATTGACCTGTGAGAGCTGAAAAATACAACATGAGAACTTTACAATGCACCCCCAAGCATTAATACCAGAATAGACCAACCAGAGAAAAGAATCTCAGAGCCTGAATACTATCTTTTTGTTAAGATAGGCAGATAAGAATAGAGAAAAAAGAATGAAAAGGAATGAACAAAACCTCTGAGAAACATGAAATTATGTAAAGAGACCAAACCTATGATTAATTGGGGTACCAGAAAGATGAAGAGACTTGAACAAAGTTGGAAAATATACTTCAGGATACCAACTAGGAGAACTTCCCCAACCTAGCAAGACAGGCCAACATTCAAATTCAGGAAATGCAGAAAATCCCTGTAAGATAATCCACAAGAAGATCATCCCCAAGACACATAATCAACAGATTCTCCAAGGTCGAAAAGAATAAAAAGTTTTAAGGGCAGACAGAAAGAAAGGGCAGGTCCCCAAAAAAGGGAACCCCAACAGACTAACAGCAGACCTCTCAATGGAAAGCCAACCAGCCAAAAGAGATTCAGAACAAATTCAACATTTGTTAAGAAAAGAATTTCCAACCCAGAATCTGATATTCAGCCAAACTAAGCTACATAAGCAAAGAAGTAAAATTCTTTTTAGGCAAGCAATGCTGAGGAAATTTGTTACTGCAAGACCTGTCCTGCAAGAGCTCCCAAAGGAAGCACTAAATATGGAAAGGAAAAACTGTTACCAGCCACTACAAAAACACACTGAAGTACATGGACCAGTGACACTATGAAGCAACCACATAAACAAATCTGCAATACAACCAGCTAGCATCATGATGACAGGGTCAAATCCACACTTAACAATAATAATGTAAATGGGCTAAATTCCCCAATTAAAAGACACAGGATGGAAAGCTAGATATAAAGACAAGATCCCTCAGAATTTGGTCTTCAAAAGACCCATCCCATGTGCAAACACACACATAGCCTCAAAATAAAGGGATGGAGAAAAATTTACCAAGAAAATGGAAAACAGAAAAATGCAGGGGTAGCAATCCTAGTTTCTGACAAAACAGATGTTAAACCAATAAAGATTATAAAAAGACAAAGGGCATTACATAATGGTAAAGGGTTTAATTCAACAAGAAGAGCTAACTGTCCTAAATATATATGCATCCAATACAGGAGCACCCAGATTCATAAACTAAGTTCTTAGAGATCTTCAAAGAGACTTCCACTGCCACACAATAATAGTGGGAGACTTTAACATCCCTCTGACAAACTAGACAGGTCACTGAGACAGAAAATTACCAAAAATATTCAGGTCCCGAATTCAGCTCTGGATCAAGTGGATCTGACAAATATCTACAGGACTCTCCACCCCAAAACAACAGAAAATACATTCTTCTTATCACCACATGGCACTTACTTAAAATTGATCATATAATCAGAAGTAAAACACTCCTCAACAAATGCAAAAGAACTGAAATCATAACAAACAATTTTTCAGACCACAGTGCAATCAAATTAGAGCTCAAGATTAAGAAATGTATTCAAAACCACACAACTACATGGAAATTGAACAACTACACCTTAATGACTCTTGGGTAAATAACAAAAGACAGAAATAAAGAAGTTCTTTGAAGCCAATGAGAACAGAGACAACATACCAGAATGTCTGGGATGCAGCTAAAGCATTGTTAAGAGGTAAATTTATAGCACTAAATGCCCATGTCAAAAAGCTAGAAAGTTCCAATTTAACAATAACATCACAAATAAAAGAACTAGAGAGCCAAGAACAAACACTAGAAGAGGACAAGAAATAATCAAGATCAGAGCTGAATTGAAGGAGATAGACACACAACCACACACACAAAAAATCCCTTCAAAAATCAACATACCCAAGAGCTTGCTTTTTGAAAATAAATAAATAAATAAATAGATCACTAGTTATGCTAATAAAGAATGAAAAAGAGAATATTCAAATAAACACAATCAGAATTGATAAACGGACCCCACAGAAATACAAATATCTGTTAGAGAATACTCTACACACCTCTATATAGACAAACTAGAAAATCTAGAAAAAATGGATAAACTACTGAATTCTGGAATTGAGGCAGTAATAAATAGCCTACCAGTCAAGAAGCCCAGGACCAGATGGATTCACAGCTGAATTGTACCAGAAGTACAAGGAAGATGTGGTACCATTTCTACTAAAACTATTCCAAAATACTGAAAAGGAGGGACTCCTTCCTAACTCATTGCATGAGGCCAGTGTCATCCCGAAACCAAAACCTAGCTGAGATACAACAAAAAAAGAAAACTTCAGGCCGATATCTTTGATGAATATTTATGCAAAAATCCTCAATAAAATACTGATGACCTGAATCCAGCAGCACATCAAAAAGTTTATCAAGTAGGCTTCATCCTTAGCATGCTAGTTTGGTTCAACATATGCAAATCAATAAATGTGATTCACCACATAAACAGAAGTAAAGACAAAAACTGCATGGTTATCTCAATAGATGCAGAAAAGCCATTCAATAAAAATTTAATGCTCCTTCACATTAAAAACTCTCAGCATCACACACTGGGGTCTGTTGGGGTGGGGGGGCGGAAATAGGGGAGGGACAGTGGGGGGTGGGGAGTTGGGGAGGGATAACATGGGAAGAAATGCCAGATATAGGTGTTGGGGAGGAAGGCAGCAAACCACACTGCTATGTGTGTACTTATGCAACAATCTTACATGTTCTTCACATGTACCCCAAAACCTAAAATGCAATTTAAAAAAAAAAACCTCTCAGTAAAGTAGGTAGTGAAGGAACATACTGCCAAATAATGAGACCCATTTGTGACAGAACCACTGAATAGGAAAAAGCTAGAAGCATTCCCCTTGAAAACTTGCACAACACAAGGATGCCCTCTCTCACCACTCCTATTCAACATAGTATTGGAAGTTATGGCCAGGGAAATTAGGCAAGAGAAGGAAATAAAGGGTATTTATTTACACAGGAAGAGAGAAAGTCAAACTATCTTTGTTTGAAGATGACATGATCCTATATCTAGAAATTGATCCTATGTCATTGTCTCAGCTTAAAAGCCTCCTAAGCTGATAAGCAACTTAAGCAAAGTCTCAGGATACAAAATCAATGTGCAAAAATTGCTAGCTTTGCTATACACCAACAATAGCCAAGCTGAGAGCCAAATCATGAATGAACTGCCATTCAAAATTGCCACAAAAGTACCTAGAAATACAGCTAACAAGGAAAAGTTAAGGACTTCTTCGAGAACTACAAACCACTGCTCAAATAAATCAGAGATGACACAAACAAATGGGAAAATATTCATGTTTATGGATAGGAAGAATTGATATTGTGAAAATAAACACACTGCCCATAGCAATTTATAGATTTAATGTTATTCCTATTAAACTACAATTGATGTTCTTTACAGCATCGGAAATGACTATTTCAAAATTCATACAGAACCAAAAAAGAGCCCAAATAGCCAATACAATCCTAAGCAAAAAGAACAAAGCTGGAGGCTTCATATTATCTGACTTCAAACCATATTACAAGGCTACCATAACTAAAACAGCATGGTTCTGGTACAAGAATAGACACATAGACCAATGGAACAGAACAGAAAACCCAGAAATAAGACCACTCACCTACAACCATCTGATCTTCAACAAATCTGACATAAACAAGCAACAAGGAAAGAATTCCCTATTTAATAAGTAGTGCTGGGAGGACTGCCTAGCCATATGTGGAAAACTGAAACTAAACCCCTTCCTTAAACCCTATACAAAATCAACTCAAGATGGATTAAAGATTTAAATGTTAAACCCAAAACTATAAAAACCATAGAAGGAAATCTAGGCAATACCATTCAGGACAGGCACAGGCAAAGATTTCATGATGAGGACACCAAAAGCAATTGCAACAAAAGCAAAAATGGACAAATGTGATCTAATTAAACCAAAGAGCTTCTGCACAGCAAAAGAAACCATCAACAGAGTAAACAGACAACCTACAGAAGGGGAGAAAAATTTTGCAATCCATCCGTCTGACAAAGATCTAATATCCAGCATCTACAAGGGACTTAGACAAATTTATAAGAAAAAAAAAACCCATTAAAAGTGGGCAAAATACATGAACAGATACTTCTCTAAAGAAGACATACATGTGGCCAATAAACATATGAAAAATAACTAAACATCACTGATTATTAGAGAAATGCAAGTCAAAACCACAATAAGAGGCTGGGTGCAGTGGCTCTCTCCTGTAATCCCAGCAATTTGGGAGGCTGAGGTGGGTGGATCACCTGAGGTCAGGAGTTCGAGACCAGCCTGGCCAACATGGCAAAACCTTGTCTCTACTAAAAATGTACACACACAAAACAAAAATTAGCTGAGTCTGGTGGCAGGTACCTGTAATGCCAGATACTTTGAGGGAGGAGAATCACTTGAACCTGGGAGGCAGAGGTTGCAGTTAGTCAAGATTGTGCCACTGCACTTCAGCCTGGGTGACAAGAGCAAAACTCCATAAACACACACACACACGTACACAATGAGATATCATCTCACACCAGTCAGAATGGCTATTAATAAAAAGTCAAAAAATATCAAATGCTAACAAAGTTATGGAGAAAAAGGAACACTTTTATACTGTTGGTGGAAGTGTAAATTAGTTTAACCATTGTGGAACACAGTGTGGTGATTTCTCAAAGACCTAGAGGTACAAAAACCATTTGTTCTGGCAATCCCATTACTGGGTTTATATCCCCCAAAATATAAATCATTGTATTATAAAGATATATGCATGTGTATGTTCATTGCAGCACTATTCACAACAGCAAAGACATAGAATTAACCTAAATGCCCATCAATGATAGAGTGGGTAAAAAAAATGTGGTACATATAAACCATAAAATATACGCAGCCATAAAAAAATTTCAAGATCATGTACTTTGCAGGGACATGGATGGAGCTGGAAGCCATTATCCTCAGCACACTAACTTAAGAACAGAAAGCCAAATACCACAGGTTCTTACTTATAAATGGGAGCTGAATGATGAGAATACATGGACACACGAGGGTAGGGAACAATATACACTGGGGCCCACTGCAGGTTGGGGAGAGATTGAAGGTGGAAGGAGGGAAAGCATCAGGAAGAATAGATAGTGCATGCCGGGCTCAATACCTAGGTGATGTGATAATTTGTGCAGCAAATCACCATGATGCACATTTACCTATGTAACAAAACTGCACATGTACCCTTGAACTTAAAATAAATGTTGGATATGAAAGAAAAGAAAGAAGAAAGAGAAAGAAGAAAGAAAAGAAAGAAAGAGAAAGAAAGAAAATAAGAAAGAAAGAGAAGAAAAAATAAAGAAGGAAAGACAGAAAGAAAGACAAAAGGAAGAAAGGAAGAAGGAAGGGAGGAAAAGGAGGGAGAAAGGGAAAGAAGAGAAAGGAAAATAAAAAAAGAAAAGGAAAGAAAAGAAGAACCTTTTATGAGAATGAGAATGAAGTTCAAAAATATATCACATCTAACCCAAACTAAATGTAGTTCTAATTCAACTCTTTCTTTTCTGTAACACCTAGCCACTATCCTTTTACACAAGCTATAATTTAAGTACTGTTGGAGTAGAAAAATACAGTGTTTTTAACTTACTGCATCAAAATATATCATTTGTTTGATATAGATTTTTTTCATCAGTTTTTTTTTTTTTTTTGGTAGAGATCATTCACCTCCTTTGCTAAATTCACTCCTAGGTGTATTTTTTTTATTTTTATTTTTTATTTTTATTTTTAGCAATAGCGAAATTGCTATTTAGCCAATGGGAATGAGTTCTTAATTTGGTTCTCAGTTTGATCCTTATTGGTGTATAGAAATGCTACTCAGTTTATACATGGACTTTGTATCCTCCAAAACATTTCTAGGCTTGAAAAAAGTCATCAATCAAGCCTAGAAGTGTTTTGGAGGAGTCTTTAGAATTTTTTTTAAAGAAGACTGTATGTTAAGTGAAGAGATCTCATTTGACTTCCTCTTTTCCAAATTGGATGCGTTTTATTTCTTTATCTTGCCAGATTGCTCTTGCTGGGACTTCCGGTACTATGTTGAATAGAAGTATTGAAAGTGAGCATCCTTGTATTATTCTGGTTCTTGGTGAAATGCTTTCAACCTTTCTCCATTCCATATGATATTTGCTTTGATTTCAGATTATGCTACAAGGCTACAGCAACCCAAACAGCATGGTGATGGTATAAATATAGACACACAGATCAATGAAGCAGAATGGAGAACCCAGAAATAATGCCACAACTTCAACAATATTGACAAAGATATACACTGGGGAAAGGACACCTTATTCAATACCTGGGGCTGGGAAAATAGGGTAGCCATATGCAGAAGAATAAAACTGGACACCTATCTCTCACCATATCCACAAATTAACTCAAGATTAATTAAAGACTTAAATGTAAAGCCTGAAACTATTAAAAATTCTACAAGAAATTCTAGGAAAAACTCTTTTGGACATTGGATCAGGCAAGAATCTATGACTAAGTCCTAAGTCCTCAAAAATAACACAAGACCAAAAATAGATAAGTGGGACTTAACTAAAAAGCATCTGTGCTGAAAAAAAAATTCAACAGAGTAAATGAACAACCTAACGAATGGTAGAAAATATTTCAAACTCTGAATCTGAAATATGGCTAATGTTCACAATCACAAGGAACTCAATCCAACAAGAAAAAAGCAAATAACTCCATTAAAATATAGGCATAGGACATGAACAGGCATTTTTCAAAAGAAGACATGCAAGTGGCCAATGAACATGAAAAAAAAGTTCAACATGAATAATCATCTGAGAAATGAAAATCAAAACCACAATGAGATACCATCTCACACCAGTTAGAATGCCTTTTAATAAAAAGTATAAAAACTGCACATGTACCCCTGATGTTGGCAAGGATGTGGAGAAAAGGGAACACTTATACACTGTTTGTGGGAATGTAAATTAGTACAATTTCTATGGAAAACAATACGGAGAATTCTCAAAGAACTGAAAGTAGAACTACCATTAAATCCAACAATCCCACTACTGGATATCTACCCCTCCAAAAAACAAATATATCAAAAAGACAATAGCACTTGTATGATGATCACAGCATTATTCACAATAGCAAAGTCATTGAAAGCAACCTAAGTGTTCATCAACAGATTGGATTAAAAACTGTGAGACAGATAAATAGATACAAATATATAATTTTATATTTTATATTACATATTTTACATATACACACACACACACATACATATGTGTGTGTATAAATATATGTAATAAATATTACAATAAATATTACATATTGTAATATGTAATAAATATTTCAATAAATATTACATATATTTATACACACAGACATATGTATGTGTGTGTGTGTAAAATATGTAATATAAAATATAAAATTATATATTTGTATATATCATGTAATACCTATGTGGGCATGTGTGTGTTTATATATATGTGCGTATATATACGTCCAAAAGGTAGGACGGTGGGAGAGATGTGACGCATGAATCTATCTGTTGGGTACAATGTACACTATTTGGGTGATGAGTACACTAAAAGCCCAGACTTCACTACACAATATATCCATTTTCAGATGTTCAGTGATAAATTTTGTCATAGAAACGTAAGTAACTGTGCAGAAATGTGCAAGCAGTTATATCTTCCTAAATCTAGAAAAATGAAAGTAAATACATTACTCCTAAATTTTAAAAGATAAATTTAGACCACATGAAAATATTGCAATACTTTGCAATAAATACTTTTCTGGGTGAAAGGCTAAAAACCATGAGAGACTGAGCATTTATTTTTGTCTACAGTGTATCAGTCTCTTGAAGAGATTGTTTAGATTACCTAAACAGAAGGTTAAATCTGGATAAATCTAAAATGTACATTTTCTTACTGAACAATGAGTGCAGATTAGATAATGTTTCACATTAAATACGTACAACATTTAAATAAACTACTTGCCCTTCATCTTATATCTATTAAAATCTTACTTTTTTTTTTTTTTCAAGATCTAACATAATTGCCAATTCTTTAAAACCTTCCTTGATCACCAGGGAAAATTGAACTCACCCAATTATGAATTCCTGTGATATTTATTTTGTACTTATTTTGTGATACTAATTACTTGCCCATTTCTACTTTAGTTATTGGTTTATATGCATTATCTCTAGGGTGACCACATAATTTGTTGAGCTAATAAGGCCACCTTTGATAATAAGAAAGACATCTTATTAATTAAATCAGGATGGCAGGCATATACAATTATTCCTTGATATCCACAGAGGATTGATTTCAGGACCCCAGTGGATATCAAAGTTCAGAAATGCTCAAGTGTCTGATATAAAAATGGCATAGTATTTATGTACAGCCTATGCACATCCTCCTCTATACTTGAAATCATCTCTAGATTATTTATAATCCCCCATGTAATGCTAATATTATATAAACAGTTGTTATTCTGTATCATTTAAAATTTTCTAATATTTTTTCCAAATATTTTAAATCAGTGGTTGGTTGAATCCATGTGGGTGAAACCTCGAGTATGGAACCCACAAATATGGAGGGGTGACTCTACTTAGACAGCCTTGAGGAAACTGTACCTTTACCATCTGTATTTGAATGAAAGTATTAATTAAGTACATGGGTTAGAGCTTATATTTCTTTTTTCCTCCATGATACTTAACAATCTTCATTAAAGTAGAAAAGTAGTTTAACGGTATTTGTTAGATTATTGCTTTATTTTAGACACTTCCTTTTATTTGAATTCTAAATAGTTCAGCTTGAACAATGAGAACACATGGACACAGGGAGGGGAGCACTATACGCTGGGGTCTGTTGGGAAATAGGGGAGGGACAGTGGGGGGTGGGGAGTTGGGGGGAGATAGCATGGGGAGAAATGCCAGATATAGGTGAAGGAGAGAAAGGCAACAAATCACACTGCCCCCAAACCTAAAATGCAATAAAAAATAAAATAAAATAAAATAAAAAGCCCCCACTCCTACTTCCCACTTCCAGTCCTCTGGTCAGGGTAGGACCACATTCTGCCATTGAGAATGGTGGAGTGCAGAAACTTCAAAGAAGGTTGTTTCCAAAGCAGAGAAATAGTGATGTCCCAGCTTCCAACTATGGAGATGGGATAGGGAGATATTTCCTACCCTTGACAGTCTTTGGATATTGAAGATATCTCTCTGTTTGAAATACTAAGTGGAGTGATCAAGCTGTCTTAGTCCATTAGGACAGTTTTAAGAGAATACCATAGACTGGGTGGCTTAAACAACAAACATTTACTTCTCACAGTTCTGGAGGCTGGGAAGTCCAAGATTAAGGCACTGGCAGATCCAGTGTCTGATGAAGATTGTCTTCCTGGTGTGCAGATGGCTGCTTTCTTGCTGTATCCTCATATGACCAAGAGTGAGAAATCATGGTCTCTCATGTCTCTTCTTGTAAGAGCACTGGTTGCATTCACCCTCAAGATTTAGTCACCTTCCAAAGTTTTCACCTCCTAATATCATCACATTGGGGATTATGTTTCAACATATAAATTTTGAGGGGAAACAAACATTCAGACCATAGCACAAACCCACTGTAAAGGAGCACTGTGAGAGTAACGTGGATGACTTACATTTACTGAATGGTTATGGCAGGGAAGTGACCAAATACTTTGAGGTAATTATCTCGTTGAATCTCTACAACCTCGCCAAGTAGGCACTATTTATTACTTCCATTTTGTGGAAGAGAAAACTGCAGTATGAAGAAGTTTAACAACATGCCTTAGTTCACTTCACACAGCTAGGAGATATAGAGAGGATTCAGACTCTGTTTCTTCTAACTCTACTATGCTGTTCTGAACAGGAAGACAGGAGGTCAGGGCTCTGGTCTGAGCTTCTCCACCTATTCTGTGAGTTTGGGCACGTCCCTTTACATCTCACATCTTCAGATTCCTCATCTGCACAAAATAAGGTTAATGGTATGTTCTATCAATGAGTTAACTCTATTAACAGGAGATTAAAGTGTGAAATCCTCTTCAGCTGGCCTGGGGAAAATCACTTGATATTTCTCTCTTAGCTACTTCAAGTCCCATTTCTCTTAGTCCTGCTGTATGGGGTGGCTAGGGGCCCCTGAGATCCACCTGGTATTGGGGGACCCTTGAAAGGCCAGATTCTTGGTCCAGCTCTGTAAATATGCATTTAGGGAGCTTTAATAACACATTTATTGACTCGAGCCATTTGTGTGTAAATCCATATTTAGTACACTATTGATCCATATCAGGCAGCCAAAACCATATTAATTTGAATGTGAAGATTAAAAACATTTTGTAAAAGTTGTTGCAGCTTAAAAGGAGTTGATGTTCAATTTCTAACAGCCTAATGTGCTTTGCTTTCCTTTTGATGTCTCCTTTCAGCTGACTTAGCCACTTTCTTTTCCAGCTGGCTTCTCCCTCCCTCTCTTCCAGGGTGGCTGGCTGTTGTGGATGCTGTGGTGGGCTTTGCTCTCATCCGTACTGAAGCACTTGCTTCCCCAGTGGCTGGGAGTGTTGCTCACTGTGGCTCTCAGTTGAGTTCCTCTTTGGAATTTGCCCTTTTTGTATAATTGACAAATAAAAATTGTATATGTTTATGGTATACAACGTGATATTTTGATATATGTATACATTGTGAACTACCTAAACCAAGCTAATTAATATATCCATCATCTCACATGCTTATCATTTTTTTATGGGAGAACATTTGAGATCTACTCTCTTAGCAATTTTCAAGTATACAATACATTGTTATTAACTACAGCAACCATGCTGTACAATAGATCTCTAAAACGTACTCATCCTGTCTAATTGAAATTTTGTGCTCTTTGACCAACATCACCCCATTTCCCCCCACTCCACCCCACAATCCCGGTCTCTAGCAACCACCATTCTATTCTTTGCTTCCATGAAGCAGAGATTCTGGAGTTTTTAAGATTCTGAATATAAGTGAGATCATGCAGTATGATCTTTTTGTACCTGGCTTACTTCACTTAGCATAATGTTGCCCAGGTTCATTCATGCTGCAAATAACAGGATTTATTTCTTTTAAAAAGCTGAGTAGTAGTACATTACACATACATACTGCACATTTTCTTTATTCATTCATCCGTCAGTGGGCACTTAGGTTGATTTCATAGCTTAGCTCTTGTGCATAATGCCGTAATGAACATAGGAGTGCACTATTTATTACTTCCATTTTGCAGAAGAGAAAACTGAGGTATGAAGAAGTTAAGCAATGTGCCTTAGTTCACACAGCTAGGAGGAGATACAGAGAAGATTCAGACTCTGTTTCTTCTAACTCTACTACACTGTCCTGAACAGGAAGACAGGCGGTCAGGACTCTGGTCTGAGCTCCTCCAACTATTCTGTGAATTTGGGTAGGTCGCTTTACATCTCACATCTTCATGTTCCTCATCTGCACAAGATAAGGTTAATGATATGTTCTATCAATGGGTTAACTAGTAGCATGCAGGAGTTGAAGGTGTGAAATCCTCTTCAGCTGGATGTCTAGTGTATCTCCTTGACACACTAATTTCATTTTCTTTGTATGTATACCCAGTAGTGGGTTTGCTGGATCATATGGTAGTTTTATTTTTAGTTTTTTGAGGAACCTCCACACTTTTTTCCCTAATGACTGTACTAATGTATATCCCCACATTCAATGTACAACTGTTTTCTTTTCTTCACATCCTCACCAACACTTGTTACTTTTGTCTTTTAAAATTTTTATTTTCATTGTTTTGAGACAGAGTCTTGTTTTATTGCTCTGGCTGGAGTGCAGTGGTATGATCTCGGCTCATTGTAACTTCCACCTCCCAGGTTCAAGTGAAGCCTCAGCCTCCTGAGTAGTTGGGATTACAGGTGTACCAACATGTCTGGCTACTTTTTGTATTGTTAGTAAAGATGGGGTTTAGCCAGACTGATCTCAAACTCCTGGTCTCAAGTGATCCACCTGCCTCAGCTTCTCAAAGTGCTGGGGTTACAGTCATGTACCACCATGCCGGGCCTTGTCTTTTTTATAGTAGCCATTCTAACAGGTGTGAGGTGATATCTCATTTTGGTTTTAGTTTGAATTTTTCTGATTCAGACAATGAGTGCTTTTTCATGTACCTCTTTGCCATTTGTTTATCTTTTTTTTTTGAGAAATATCTATTCAGGTTGTTTGCCCATTAAAAATTGTTTAAAAATGTTTTTATTGGCCGGGTGTGGTGGCTCACACCTGTAATCCCAGCACTTTGAGAGGCAGAGGTGGGCGGACCACAAGGTCAAGAGATCAAGACCATCCTGGTCAACATGGTGAAACCTCGACTCTACTAAAAAATACAAAAATTAGCTGGGCGTGGTGGCACGCGCCTGTGGTCCCAGCTACTCGGGAGGCTGAGGCAGGAGAATTGCTTGAACCCAGGAGGCGGAGATTGCAGTGAGCCGAGATTGTGCCACTGCACTCCAGCCTGGCGCCTGACAACAGAGCGAGACTCTGTCTCAAAAAAAAAAAATGTTTTTATTGGCAGTGCCAAGATGGCCGAGAGGAGACAACACCAGAATGCAGCTCCCAGCAAATGAGACACAGAGGGCTTAGAAGACTCATGATTCCAAGGGAGGTGCCGGGTTTATTTTGGGGAGACTGGAAGGACTCTGAAAGCCTAGAGAGGAAGCCAAAGCAGGGCAAGAGCCGCCCAGGAAGAACAAACCAAGACAGGGCGGGGTGCATCCCCACCTGGAACGTGCAACCGGCTCAGCAGGTCAGGGGACTTCACCCTCTCAGTGCTTGGATTCAGATCCTGTGCTTACCTTATCCCTCCTGCAACCCACCATCCACGAGAGCCCCACCAGACTGAGGGGCGCCGTGGATTGTCAATGCAAATCTGAGCAATGGCTCCAGGCCTGGCGCCATAAATTGTCAGTGGGACCAGTGTGGAAGTTTGGACTAGTGCCAGTGGGACAGAACAACCCGTCCCACCGAAAGAGACAAAGTTGAAAGCAGGGAAACAGGTCCTAAGACCTGGCAAGCTCCATCCCTCAACAAAACTCAAGCTGAAGTCCACACGCCAGAGAGCTTGGCAATGAATACACCAGTTTGACCCCAACCAGGAAGATCGAGCTCTAGGAAGGCCTTGTAGTATAGTGTGAAGTCAGGCAGCGTGATACCTCCAGCTCTGTTCTTTTTGCTTCGGATTGTTTTGGCTCTGCATCTCACACCAGTTAGAATGGCGATCATTAAAAAATCTAGAGACAAAGGATGCTGGAGAGGATGTGGAGAAATAGGAATACTTTTACACTGTTGGTGGGAGTGCAAATTAGTGCAACCATTGTGGAAGACAGCGTGGCAATTCCTCAAGGACCTAGAAATAGAAATTCCATTTGACCCAGCAATCCCATTACTGGGTATATACCCAAAGAATTATAAATTGTTCTTTTATAAAGACACATGCACATGTATGTTCATTGCAGCACTGTTTACAATAGCAAAGACATGGAACCAACCCAAATGTCCATCATCGATAGACTGCATAAAGAAAATGTGGCACATATACACCATGGAATACTACACAGCCATAAAAAATGATGAGTTTGTGTTCTTCATAGGGAAATGGACGAATCTGGAAACCATCATTCTCAGCAAACTGACACAAGAACAGAAAACCAAACACTGTATGTTCTCACTTATAGGTGGGTGTTGAAAAATTAGAAAATGTGGACACATGGAGGAGAGCATCACACACTGTGGGTCAGTGGGGGGTGGTGCTAGGGGAGGGACAGCAGGGGTGGGGAGGTATAATGAGGGGAGAAATACCAGATATAGGTGATGGGAGGATGAAGGCAGCAAACCACCTTGCCATGTATGTACCTATGCAACAGTCCTGCATGATCCAGAACCTGAAGTACAATTAAAAAAAACAACTCTCAATAAACTAGATATTGATGGAGTGTATCTCAAAATAATAAAAGCTATTTATGACAAACCCACAGCCAATATCATACTGAATGGGCAAAAACTGGAAGCATTCCCTTTGAAATCTGGCACTAGACAAGGATGCCCTCTGTCACCACTCCTATTCAATATAGTATTGGAAGTTCTAGCCAGAGCAATCAGGCAATAAAAAGAAATAAAAGGTATTCAATTAGGAAAGCAGGAAGTCAAATTGTCTCTATTTGCAGATGACATGATGTATATTTAGAAGATCTCATTGTCTTAGCCCAAAATCTCCTGAAACTGTTAAGCAACTTCAGCAAAGTCTCAGTATACAAAATCAATGTGCACAAATCATAGGCATTCCTATACACCAATAACAGACTTAAAGAGAGCCAAATCAAGAACGAACTGTCATTCACAATTGCTACAAAGAGAATAAAATACCTAGGAATACAACTAACGAAGGAAGTAAAGGACCTCTTCAAGGAGAACTACAAACCACTGCTCAAGGAAATAAGAGAGGACACAAACAGATGGAAAAACATTCCATGCTCATGGTTAGGAAGAATCAATATTGTGAAAATGGACGTACTGCCAAAAGTAATTTATAGATTCAATGCTATCCCCATCAAGCTACCTATGACTCTCCTCACAGAACTGGAAAAATCTACCTTAAACTTCATATGGAACCAAGAGAGAGCCCACATAGCCAAGACAATTCTAAGCAAAAAGAACAAAGCTGTGGAGGTATCACACTACCTGACTTCAAACTATACTACAAGGCTACAGAATTCAAAACAGCATGGTACTGGCACCAAAACAGAGATATAGACCAATAGAACAGAACAGAGGCCTCGGAGGCAACACCACACATCCACAACCATCTGATCTTTGACAAACCTCACAAAAACAACCAATGAGGAAAGGATTCCCTGTTTAATAAATTATGTTGGGAAAACTGGCTAGCCATGTGCAGAAAGCAGAAACTGGACCACTTCCTGACACCTTACACTAAAATTAACTCCAGATGGATTAAAGACTTAAACATAAGACTTAACACCATAAAAACCCTAAAAGAAAATCTAGGCAAAACCATTCAGGACATAGTCATAGGCAAGGACTTCATGACCAAAACACCAAAAGCATTGGCAACAAAAGAACTTATTTCTTCTACCTAACTGGATATTTGTACCCATTAGCCAAACTCTCTTCATCCCCTCATTTCTCAACACCCTTCCCAGCCTCTTGTAACTACCATTCTAATCTGTACCTCCATGAGATCAACTTTTTTAGCCATGAGTGAGAACACTTTGCCAATTTTTTATTTGGGTTGTTTTCTTGCTATTGAATTGAGTTTTTTTTTAAAAAAATATTTTGGGTATAACCCCTGATCAGATACATGGTTTGCAAATATTTTATTCTATTTTGTAGGTTGTGTCTTCAATCTGTTGATTATTTCCTTTGCTCTGTAAAGTTTTTAGTTTGATGTATTCCCATTAGTTTATTTTTGCTTTTGTAGCCTGTGCTTTTTGGGCCATATTTAAAAAATCATAGCCCAGACCAATGTCAAGAAGATTTTCCTGGCTGGGTGTGGTGGCTCATGCCTGTAATCCCAGTACTTTGGGAGGATGAGGTGTGCGAGTCACCTGAGGTCAGGAGTTCTAGACCAGCCTGGTCAACATGGTGAAACCCCATCTCTACTAAAAACACAAAAATTAGCTGGGCATGGTGGCACATGCCTGTTGTCCCAGCTACTAGGGAGGCTGAGGCAGGAGAATTGCTTGAACCCTGGAGGCAGAGGCTGTGGTGATCCAAGATTACACCATTGCACTCCAGTCTGAGCAACAAGAGCAAAACTCCATCTCAAAAAAAAAAAAAAAAAAAAAAACCAAAACAAAACAAAATACAAAAATTAGCCAAGAGTGATGACACACACCTGTAATCCCAGCTACTCAGGAGGCTGAGTCAGGAGAATCACTTGAACCTGGGAGGTGGAGGTTGCAGTAAGACAGGATTGCACCATTGCACTTCAGCCTGGGCAACAAGAGCAAAACTCTGTCTCAAGAAAAAAAGAAAAAAATTCCCTTATGTTTTCTTCTAGTAGTTTTACAATTTAAGGTGTTGCATTTAAGCATTTATTACATTTTGTGTTGATTTTTTAATGTGGTGTGTGATAAGAATCCTATTTTATTCCTTAGCATGTGGATAGCTAGTTTTTCATTTGTTGAAGAGACTGTTCTTTACTCATTATGTGTTCTTGGCATCTTTGTAGAAGAACAATTGGCCATAAATGCATGGATTTATTTCTGGGCCCTCTATTCTGTACCATTGGTCTATATATCTGTTTTTATGCCAGTACTGTGCTGTTTTGATACTATAGCTTTGTAGTAGATTTTAAAATTGGATTGTGTGATGCCTCCAATTGTGTTCCTTTTTTCTTAAGACTGCTTTGCCTAATCAGGGAGTTTTGTGGGTTCATGGGAATTTTAGGATTGTTGGGGAAGAGATTTGTTACTGCAATGGGAAGAAAAAGAGAGACAAAAAAAGGAATTTTAGGATTGTTTTTTCTATTTATTTGAAAGATGTCATTAGAATTTTGATAAGGGTTGCATTGAATCTGTAGATCACTTTGGGTAGCATAAACATTTTAACATATTTCTTCCAATCCATGAACGTGATATATTTTTCCATTAATTTGTGTCTGTTTTTTTGTTTTTAAAGATGGTGTCTCACTCTGTCACCCAGGCTGGAATGCAGTGGTACAAATTCGGCTCACTGAAACCTCTGTCTTTAAGCTCACTGCAACCTCTGCCTCCTGGGTTCAAGTGATTCTCCTGCCTCAATTTCCCAAGTAGCTGGGATTATAGGCACCATGCCCAGCTAATTTTTGTATTTTTAGTAGAGAAAAGTTTTTACCATGTTGGCCAGGCTGGTTTCAAACTCCTGACCTTAAGTGATCCTCCCTCTGCAGCCTCCCAAAGTGCAGAAATTACAGGCATGAGCCACCGTACCCAGCCCCTCAATTTCTTTTGTCATTATTTTATTGTTTTCTGTTTTCAGATCTTTTATCTCTTTGGTTACATTTATTCCTAGGTATTTTTTTCTTTTGATTCTATTGTAAATGGATTTTTTTTCCTTTTGTTTAATGTCTGCATTTCTTGTTTGTTTTCCTTTTATTTTTAGTGGACACATAATTGTATATATTTATGAGATACAGAGTGCTAGTTTGATATGTGTATATAATATGTAATGATCAAATTAGAGTATTTAGTACATCCATCACCTGGAGCATTTATCATTTCTTTGTGTTGTCAACTTTTAAAATCCTTTCTTGCTTTTTGAAAATATACACTAAATTATTGTTAACCATATTCATCCTACAGTGCTACAAAATACTAGAACTTCTTTCTCCTATTAGCTGTATCTATTAAGCAACCTCTCCCTAGCCTCCTTTGCCCCTCTATGATCTGGGCTCTAATGACCACAATTTTACTCTCTACTTTTATAATCTGAATTTTTTTATGTAGCTCAACATATGAGTGGAGAACACATGGTATTTCCATGTCTGATTTATTTCACTTAACAGACTGTTCTCCAGGCTCATCCATGTTGCTGTGAATGACACAATTTCATTCTTTTTTAATGGTTGAACAAAATCAGAAATGGTTTTTTTTGGTTGAATAGTAGTCCATTGCATTTATATATCATGTTTTCTGCATCCATTTATCTATTGATGGACACTTAGGTTGATTCCATATCTTGGCTATTGTGACTAGAACTGCTATTAATGGGAATGAAGAAATCTCTTAGATATACTGATTTCCTTTCCTTTGGATAAATACTCAGTAGTGAGATTGCCAGATCATATGATTGTTCCATTTTTAAGTTTCTATGAGAAACCTCCATACTGTTTTTCAATAATAGCTGTAGTAATTTACATTCCCATTAGCAGTGTATAAGACTTCCCTTCTTTCTGCATCCTCACCAGCACTTATTTTTGTCTTTTTGATGATAGCCATTTTAACTGGAGTGAAATGATATTTCATTTTGGTTCAGATTTGCATTTCATTGATAATTAGTGATGTTGAACATTTTTTCATATGCTTACTGGTTATTTGTATGTCTTCTTTGAGAACTGTCTATTCAGGTCCTTTGCCCATTTTTAAATCAGATTATTTGTTTTTTAGCTCAGTTGTTTCAGTTCCTTGTATATTTTGGGTATTAGTTCCTTGTTGGATAAATACTTTGAAAACAGTTTCTCCCATTCTACACATTGTCTCTTCACTTTGTTGATTATTTCTTTGCTGCAGCAGCTTTTTAGCTTTATATTGTTCAATTTGTTTATTTTTGGTTTTGTTGTCTGTGCTTTTGAAATTTTACTCATAAAATATTTGCCTAGACCAATGTCCTGAAGTGTTTCCCCCGTGTTTTCTTCTAGTAGGTTTATAGTTTTTGTTTTCTTGTTTAAGCCTTTAATCCATTTTGAGTTGATTTTTGCATGTGGTGAGATAGATGGCTGTCTAGTTTCATTCTTCTAAATATGGATATGCAGCACTCCCAGCACCATTTATTAAGAGGCTGCTACAAAACATGAAAGATTCTTTGTTGGGAGACTTTTCGTTACTGATTAATCTCCTTACTCATCTGTTCAGATTCTCTGTTTCTTCCTGACTCAGTCTTGTTAGGAAGATTGAATCAGAAACATTTTGGAATTTATCCATTTCCTCTAGATTTTCTATTTGTTGGCACATAGTTGGTCAGAATAGTCACTAATAATCCCTTATATTTCTGTAGTATCAGTTGTAATCTCTTTTTTGTTGTTGCTTTCTGATTTTGTTCATTTGAATCTTCTCTCTTTTCTTAATCTAGCTAATAGTTTGCCAATTTTGTTTATATTATTTTCAAAAACAAGTTTTCATTTCATTGATCTTTTGTATTGTTTTCTTAGCCTCTATTTTTTTTTTCTTTTTGAGACAGTGTCTCTCTCTCTGTCACCTAGGCTAGAATGCAGTGGCATGATCTTGGTTCACTGCAAACTTCACCTCCTGGGTTCAAGCAATTCTCATGTCTCAGCCTCCTGAGTAGCTGGAATTACAGGTGCACATCACCATGCCCAGCTAATTTTTGTAGTTTTAGTAGAGATGGAGTTTCACCAGTGTTGGCCAGACTGGTCTTGAAATCCTGGGCTCAAACAATCTGCCTGCCTCAGCCTCCCAAAGTGCTGAAATCACAGGTGTGAGCCACTGTGCTCAGTCTTAGTCTCTATTTTGTTTAGTTCTGTTCTAATTCTTATTCTTTCCTTCTTTCTACTAATTTTGGGTTTTATTTGTTCTTGCTTTTCTATTTCCTTGAGGTGTATTGTTAGTTTTTTTTTTAATTTGCAATCTTTCTACTTTTTTGATGTAGGTATTTATTGCTATAAACTTCTATGTTAGTGCTGCTTTTGCTCTGTATCCTATAGGTTTTGATATGTTCTGCTTTGATTTTTCATTTGTTTCAAGAAATTTTTAATTTTCTTTCTAAATTTTTTTATTGACTCAATAATCATTCAGAAGCCTGCTGTTTAATTTCCATGTATCTTGTACTGTTTTCACAGTTCCTCTCATGATTCTTTTCTAATTTTATTCCATTGTGGTCTGAGAAGATACTTAATATGATTTTGATTTTTAATTATTTGTTTGGATTTGTTTTGTGACCTAACATATGGTCTATCCTGAAGAATGTTCCATGTACTGATGAGAAGAATGCATGTTCTACAGCTATTGGATGAAATGTTCTGTAAATGTCTGTTAGGTCCATTTGATTTATAGTATAGCTTAAGTCATATGTTTCTCTGTTGATTTTCTGTCTAGATGATCTGTCCAATGCTTAAAGTGGGGTGTTGAAGTTTCCACCTATCATTGTATTGTGGTCTATCTCTCTTAAGCTCTAATAAATTTGTATTATATATATATATATGGATGCTCTGGCATTGTGTGCATATGTATCTGTAATTGCTAAATTTTCTTGTTGAATTTACCCATATCATAATATAATGATCTTCTTTGTCTTTTTATTTTTTTTAACCTAAAGTCCATTTTGTCTAATATAAGTATAGTTACTCCTGCATGCTTTTGGTTTCTGTCTGTATGGAATATTTTTTTCCATTCTTTCACTTTCAGCCTTTACATGTGAAGTGAGTTTCTTGTAGGCGGAATATAACTGGGCATTGTTTATCATTTCAGCCAGTATATATTCTTTAACTGGGGAATTTAAACTACTTGCATTCAAGGTTTGCTGATAAATGGGGACTTCTTCTTGTCATCTTGTTAGTTGTTTGCTGATTGTTTTCTATATTCTTTGTTCCTTTCTTCCTTTTGTTTACTTTTGTGGTTTTCTGTAGTGATAATGCTTGATTATTTTATCTTTCTCATTTGTGTATCTGCTTTATCAGTGAGCTTTATACTTTTTTGGGTTTTCATGATGGTAGATATTACCCATTTGCTTCTGGATGTAGGATTTGCTTAAGCATTTCTTATAGGGCTGGTCTGAAAGTGATGAATTTCCTCAGTTTTTGCTTGTCTGGGAAATATTTTATTTATCCTTCATTTCTGAAGAATAGCTTTGCTGGGTATAGTGTTCTTCTTAGGCAGGTTTTGTTTCTTTTATTCTTATAAGGCCATGTGCACTGATCCTTGGGCCCCTGGGGAGCAGTGTATGTGGGTGCTGGCAGCAGTGGCAGTGGGCTGAGCAGGCTGATTTTTGGACCCCCAGGTGGTGGCACACATGGGCACTGGTGGTGGTAGCAATGAGACTTGGGTGGGCCTAATATAATTTCTATTTAACAAAATGAAATGACTATTTAATTCTGTCTCCTACCTTTTATATAATAAAAAAGTACAGTTGACCCTTGAACAACATGAAGGTTAGGGGATCTCATCCCTCATATAGTCCAAAATCCACACAACTTTTGACTCTCCAAAAACTTATAATAATAATAATGATAATGGCATACTGTTGATTGGAAGCCTTTCTGATAACATAAACAGTTGATTAACACATTTCATATTTTACATGTATTATATACCGTGTTCTTAATAATGCAAGCTAGAGAAAGAAAATGCTATTAAGAAAATCATAAAAAAGAGAAAATATATTTACTATTTATTAAGTGGAAATGGACCATCATAAAGGTCTTAATTATCATTGTCTTTGCCCTGAGTAGGCTGAGGAGGAGGAAGAGGAAGGGTTGGCCTTACCCTCTCACAAATGGCAGAGGTGGAGGACTTGGAAGGGGAGGCAGGCACATTCAGTGTAACTTTAGGGAAATACATCATAATTTCTGCCTGACTTTTTGCATTTTCATTTCTCTAAAAATGTTTCTTTGCAGTACCAATCCTTCTTTCACTGTTTGCTCTAGTTTCAGTGCCTGTATGGGTCTATATCATAAAATAAGTCAAAAGCAATCTTTAATAGTTAGACTCTTGTACCAGATTGTCTAATGTCAATTTGTTTTCTAGTACTGTTTCTTCTACATCTTCTTTCTCATCATCTAACACTAGTTTAGAAGCACTCATCTCTATCAAATTGTCTTCTCCTAATTTCTCTGATGTGGCATCTGTTAATTCTTCAATTTCTCTGAGATTTATATCCTGAAACTGTTCATTTCCCCATCTTTTTTTTTTCTCCACATCCACAATCTCTTTAATGATTTCCTTGATTGGCACTGTTATTAATCCTGTGAAGTCATGGACAGTTTTCTCCAGGAGGAATTTATTGTTTTGGACAATGCCTCAGCCACCCAGAACCCCATGAGTTTCATGGCTTTTTCTGCAACTCCATGAGTTTCATGACATTCTCAATGGTGTAATCTTCCCAGACTTTCATGATGCTCTCTCTATTGGGATTCTCTTCCATAGCATTGACGATCCTTTCCATAGAGTACCACAGATAACAAACTGCCTTAAGGGTCTTTACGAACCCCTAATTTAGAGACTGACTTAGAGATGTTGTGTTTGGGAGCAAGTGGATCACTTCATTGCCCTTGGTACTGAACTCATGCAGTTCTAGGTGGCCATGGGCATTGTCCAACATTAAAGGAACTTTAGAGGCAGTCCCTTACTAGCAAAGTACTTCCAGACTTCAGGAACAAAGCATTAATGGAATCAATTTAAAGAAAAGGGTTTTCATTGTCCAGGCCTTCTTGTTGTACAGTGAAAAGATTGGCGACTGGTGTTTATCTTTTCTTTTCTAGGCTCAGGAGCTAGCAGCTTTATCAGGGCAGTCTTAATGAGAAACTCAACTGCATCTGCATAAAACAGTAGAGTTAGCCTATCTCTCCTGCTTTAAATCCTGGTGCTCAATTCTCTTCCTTATTAATAAATGTCCTTTATGGCATTTTTTTTTTGCCAGAATAGAGCACTTTCAAGTGCATTAAAAACCTGTTCAGGCAGATATTCTTTCTCCTCAATGATTTTCTTAATGGCATTTGGGAACTTGTCTTTTGCCTCTTGGTTGACAAAAGCTGTTTATTCTGTTATCTTGACATTTTTTACACAAAACCTCTTTCTAAAATAAACTATTCTTTTCTAGCATTAAATTCTGCAACTCTAGATTTTTTGCCTTTTTGCTTCAAGTTGTCATATAATGACTTTGTTCTTTCTTGAATCATATTTGAGTCTATAGGGATGCCTGTCTTATAGCAATCCTGCATCCACATAAAAGCTACATTTTCAATACAAGATAAAGAGATATTTTGCAAAAAGTGCAAGGATTTCACACGTCCTGTTGTAGCTGTAGTGATGGCTTCACAAATTTCCTTTTCTTTCTTTCTTTTTTTTTTTCTTTTACAGTGGTTCTTACCTGAATTCATTTATCTTGAAATGGTGGGCACCTGCAGCAGCAGACCTCAATGTATGGTACAAATCAAACAATTCAACTTCTTCTTGTCATATCATTACTTTGTTTCTTGGAGCACCTCCAGTATCACTAGTGGCACTTTAGCGTGGGTCCCATGGTGTTATCAAAAGTTTACAGTATTGTACTAATCATAATCAAAAACATGCAAGAACTGTGAAAGAGCGTTTTTTACTGTAATACGTGACTTACTGGAGAGACAAACTGCTCATGTGGAGATGTTTAGTGTCACACAGCATTTTAAGTGGATAGTTGCAACACTTGAGCTCACCGAGATAGCAACAGGTGGCTACACAATTATTACCGCAGTACAGTATGTCCTACAGTAGTTTTATGCAGTTATGATTTAACATTACATCTTAATGTTTGTTTACATTTCTCTTTACTGAGAATAGCATCCTGTATAGTCTATAAGTGTTCATAAGTTTTGATAAATTTAAACTTTTTATAACAAATTCATGTATATATTATAGGTGTAAATAATAAAATAGACTAGTATCTACATATATGAATTCATCATACATCTGGCTTTTTCTTAATTAAAAAAAAATATATCTTTTTTGAGACAGAATCTTGCTCTGTCACCAGACTGGAGTGCAGTGGTGTGATCTCAGCTCAATGCAACCTCCACCTCCTGGGTTCAAGTGATTTTCCTGCCTCAGCCTCCCGAGTAGCTGGGACTACAGGTGCACACCACCATGCCCAGCTAATTTTTTTGTATTTTTAGTAGAGATAGGGTTTCATCCTGTTGGCCAGAGTGGTCTTGATTTCTTGATCCCATGATCTGCCTGCCTTGACCTCCCAAAGTGCTGGGATTACAGGCATGAGCCACTGTGCTCAGCCTTAAAAATATTTTAAGCTACACATTTTGTCTGTGAGTTTTTTTAAATTATCACAAATCTCCAAAATTTTTTTCATTATATTTACTGAAAAAAAAATCCACTTATAAGTAGATCTACACAGTTCAAACCCACATGGTTCAAGGGTCAACTCTATTTTCATTATACCTGTTAATTTTCTTTTTGTTTGTTTCAGCTGTTTATATATTCTTGGTATCCCAATTATATAATTTAATGTGCCTATCCATCCTGATCAGCAGGAGTCTAAATTTTCAGGGTTAAGGGGAGAATTCTATGACCTGAAACTATATACACATCCTTCCTTTCAGGTGGTGCAGACCTGGTAACATTCTTCTAGGGGAGTTTTTCCCTGAGCTAAGGGATCAGTAGCACAGGGCCATGCAGGCGACACCTGTCCAGGTTTACAAGGGCATTTCTCTAGAGAATTGTCAGGTACTCTACCCTATCATAGGAATAGATGAGCCTAGCTCTCAGGCTTAATTATTGTTGAGCCCATGAAAAATTCTTACAGCCACAATTTTGTCTCCTCAATGTATGTAACTCACTTAAAAAAATAAATTTTTGTGATCCCAGCACTTTGTGAGGCTGACGCAGGTGGATTCCTTGACCCCAGGAGTTCAAGACCAGCCTGGGCAACACGGCAAAACTGTGTCTCTACAAAAAATACAAAAATTAGTTGGGCATGTTGGTGCATGACTGTAGTCTCAGCTACTCGGGAGGCTGAGAGGGGAGGATTGATTGAGCCTGGGAGGTCTAGGTTACAGTCAGCCAAGATCACCCCACTGCACTCCAGCCTGGGTGACAGAGAGAGACCCTGTCTCTATTTAAAAAATAAGATTTTAATTGTATATAGTTTTAGATTTACAGAGAATTTGGAAAGGTAGTACAGAGAGGTCTTGTATATCTTGTGCCAGGATTTCCCTTATTAACATCTTACATTATGATGGTACAATTGTCACAACTAAGAAACCAACTTTGACACATTATCATTAATTAAACTCCATAGTTTGTTTGGATTTTGCAAGTTCTGTCCTAATGTCCTTTTTCTGTTCCAGAATCCCATCAAAGACATCATATTACATTTTGTTGTCACGTCTCCTTAGGCTCTTCTGGTCTGTGACATTTTCTCAGTTTCTTTTACTCTGATGATCTTGACAATTTTAAGGAGTACCGATTAGGGATTTTGTAGATTGAACCTCAGTTTGAACTTGTCTGAGGTTATCTCGTGGTTACTGGGATTACGGGTTTTTTGGTGAGAGAAAGACCACAGAGATGAAATGTCATGCTCCTTGCATCGTGTCGGGGGCACAAGCTGTCAACATGACTTACCACTGATGATGTTGACCTTGGTCACCTGGGTGAGGTAGTATTTTCTAGATTTTGTCAGCACAAGTCACTTTTAACCTACTCTAAAACTTTGCCAAGGAGCAACACAAAGGTTTCCTGGTTTGTGCTTTCCAGGATACATTCCTTCTCCGTGTCTGAAAAGTGGGAATGTTGATTGAGCTCAGTTTTACGACTCCTGCCTCACTCAACATGATCTCTGAAAGACTTGATCCATCACTTTCCAATTACCTCTGCAAAACCTTTCAGAATTCAGGGATGCAATCAATCTCAGGCAGGGTATATCATCATGTTTCATTTATTAATCTATTCAATGCATACTTAATATCATTTTTATTACAAGGTCTTTCCTAGGTTCTGAAGGCAGATAAACAAATTTATAAGCCATAACTTTTCTCCTGGTAGGCCGGCCATGTAAAAAAAAAATCGTTGTAGTTCAGTGTACTGGTGTTTACTCGGGCAGTAAAGGGGAAGGTTGTCTGATGAACTCTGCCTGTAGTGGAGGGGGTCAAGAAAGGGCTCACGGAGTTGGTGGTAGGACATAGGTTGGTTTGTCTATAACCCTAGCTCCCTTTGACCCTCAAGGACTTTCAAATTTTGTTTTTGACTGGCTTTGCCTAAAACCCCAGTGCTAACTATATGTACACCATGAGGCCCAAAATGAGACCAGCTTTAGACTAAAGGGACATCAGGTAACAGCCACATCATCACCCTTTGTATCAAGTTGGTCCCAGGAATGCCTCCCCATAAGAGGAGAAAGTTAACAAGGCAGGGAACTTCCGCCCAGCCCCCAGGGCAATTCAGCTTCTCCGGTGGTGAGCATTACATACAGCCCATAGCCTATAAACCACCCTAACAGGCATAACGACTTTCCTGCCTCCACCTGAAGGGACTCATTGCAATAACGTAACAGCTTTTGCAGATGCCTCTAGCTTTAACTATGGGAACACTTGCTTTATAGCACCACCTGAATGATCTATATTCTGTTCTCATCAATGGCAATTTCAGGAGTGATTTGGCTTATGTCTTTTATGTATGTGTGTCTACTCAGTGCCCTGAAAACTTTTGGCATTGAGAACACATGAAGAAGTGTGTGTCACAGCTGCAGAGCTGGAGATAGGGAGAGATGGGTCGTGAGCTAGCTGTCATTAAGAGATAACTCTCAGGAGTTTACAGTAGTCAAAAAGACAAGACTAATCTCTCTTCTACATTCATTCACCAATTCATTCATTCATTCACAAACCCTTTCTGAGCCCTCCATTTACAAGCACAATACTGTATGAGTACCATGGCTTCATGTCAGTCAGATTTCCTTCTGAGATCTGTTGTCAAAGGAATACACTCAGGTAAGCTGTGTCTTTACTAGGCTGTGGGGCAAATTCTATAACAGAATGATGAGTGGAGCTAGTGAGACCCTGAATGTATGGTGAGCTAAATGTTTGGGGAAGTTTCCTAGGCCAAAAGCCTACGTATCACTTTTTACTCTTCTGTCACTCTTCCTGGAGATGCCCAGGACAATTCTACTTCCTAATATCTTTCTTGAAGCATTTATGTATCCCCATCCGCATGGCCCTGCCTGTAGTTCATCACCTCTTACCTGGATTACCACGTCTCTCCTCTCCCCGGAGAGGAGAGAATGGACACGTCTCTCTTCTCCCCGGAGAGGAGAGAATGGACATGTCTCTCTGTGTCCATTCCCCACACCACACACAGATGAGTTTTCTAAAGAGCAAATCTGGTCACCCCTCCCTCCTGCTCCATGGTTTCCTATTGACCTTAGAATAAAGCTCCAAAGCTTTCACACTGCAATCTTGCTCCTGCTTGTTTCTCTAGCTTCATCTCTCAGGTGTCTACTCCCTCTTCAAGTGTATGCCCATGCATACACACATACACACACACCCTCCTCCACACCCCAACCTGACCGCTTGACTGTGTCTCTGCTTAGCTTTTATTTCCTTGGCAGAGCCTTTGCTGACCTCCCCAATAGCCCTTACACTCTTGTATTGTAAGGTAATTACTTGTCTTCCTTCTAGGACTATGGGATCTGCCAGGGCACAGACTCTATTGGTCCATTTCTTTATCCTCCCCATGTCCTGTCATGGTGCCTGGCCCATAGAGTAACTCAGTAAGTTTGATGAAAGAAAAACGGAATGGATACAAGAACGGAACTTCTGAGCATGATGAGTGAGGTTCTGTGTGCTCGTAGCAGGGAAGGACGGGGCTAGCATCTTTGTGCTCTGCAGGTCTTGGAGAAATGCCCAGTCAGGTCCCAGAGTAGTTCAGCATGTAGCCAGTTTCTGGAGCAAGACCAGTAACAATTTAAAAAACTAAGTAATTTTTCTATTTCTACTCTACCATGTTCCAAAGAGGATTTATTTTAAAAAATACAGTAAAATTCTTTTTTAAAAAATCAATAAGGGAGAAAATTTGGCTTCTGGATAAGATTAATACTCTAAATGAGGTTAATACCCCCAAAGAGATATGCACACTTGGGCAATAAATTGGCTCTGAGGTATCTGGCAGGTCATGCAGAGAAGGAAATGTGATGGGTTATAGGGCTTATGATGTCCATTAAGTGAAAATAAGTCAATTGGGGTGGGGAAGAACAAAGTTTCTTGGTACTGAGGCCAGAAAGAGACTTCTCCTGTGGATTCTTTTAAAGAGGAAGCCAGGTAACATGATGGATGATAATCTCAGCCATAACTTTTCAATAAAACAATGAGGGCAAAATTGGAATGGCTCTAAATGGTAGCTGATGGCCAGTACCACAGTTCATTCTAGTAAGAGTGCTTCCCCAATGACACTAAAATGTGATGTGTATGCATTCAGGTCTCTGATAATTCAGCTCAGTCCAGTAAACATTTTAGACTATTTGGAACAAGGTCCTTAAATTGGTCCTTATGAGGCCTATGGACACTTGATACAGCATTAAAAAATATGTATATTTCGAGACAGAGCTTTGCTCTTGTTGCCCCGGCTGGAGTGCAATGGTGCAATCTTGGCTCGGTGCAATCTTGACTCACTGGAACCTCTGCCTCCTGGGTTCAAATGATTCTCCTGCCTCAGCCTCCTGAGTAGCTGGGATAACAGGCGTCTACCACCATGCCTGGCTAATTTTGTATTTTTAGTAGAGACAGGGTTTCTCCATGTTGGTCAGGCTGGCCTCGAACTCCCTACCTCAGGTGATCTGCCCACCTTGGCCTCCCAAAGTGCTGGGATTACAGGTGTGAGCAACCACACTTGGCCAGCATTCAAATTTTTGAGCACATGTTTATGTACATTTTTCTGGGGTGAGGGTCCATAATTTCTCCCTCAAAGTTCCAAACCACTAAATTAGTGGAACAGTGGGACTCTCCTTAGACTATTTCTTACCCATCAATTTTCTGCTCTGTGTTGTTTGGTTAGGAGTTTGGGGCTAGACTATTCAATGAAATATATATACATGGAATCACATACTTGATGCTGCAGATTAAGATGGTCAATAGCATTGGGCTGGAGTTTGTCTCTCAATGAAAGTTTAGCTGCTCAGTGAGCATGCATGTTTGAACCCAAGGCCAGAGCTGTTGCACTAAGTGTTTATAGAAGAAATAGACAGAAAGGGCAACACTGTTAAAAGTGACAAGGGCCAGAGCAACCAAGCAGCCATTCAGGCCGTTGACCGTGGAGTGCGACAGACTCAGATAACACCCAGAGATGCAGAGCTGGCGCCAACAGGGAAGGGAAGCAAGACGGAAGTTCTGAAAGGAAGTGTTCCCCTGATCCGGGTTGCCTTTAATCATGCTGATTAATAGGAGTCAGTAAATAAACTCTAATCAAAAGATGCCCTAAACCCTGGAGAACTCTCATGCTCTCTCTCTTTTTTGGATTAATTTTTTTTTTTCTAGTAGAGATGAAAAAGGAGCCATTATCTAAATGAGGCTGGGTAAGATGATTAGATGTTATTTACAGAAAGGGTGTGAAATCATCCACTGGACCCTGAGTGTGCTTAGCAAGACATTATTTTGTTGTCAGTGTCATTGTTTTTATAGTCGCAAAGGGATACCTCCGGTGTGGTGAGGAGGGATTCCCCTTATTTCAGTAATCGCTGATTACAGGAACTAGAAAAGTCAGTCATTTCCAATACAGCAATACTCAGGGGGCCTGTATCTAATGCAAACCACAGATTTTTCAATCAATCAATCAGTAGATATGTGTTGATCGATTGCCTACTACGTGCATGGTGCAGAGAAGATTCATGAGAAGTAGATGTGGAGTACAGCTCAGCCTCCAGGAAGCTTTCTTGTAATGCAGTGTGATAATAGGCAGTGCTTCCCTGACTTTAATGAAGATTAAAATGCAGATGATGATTCAGGAGGTCTGAGGTGGGCCCCAAGAGTCTGTATTCATAACAAGCTGGAGCAAGGTTTACATGCTTGACACACTTTGTTACTTTTTCTTTTTCTTTTTTTCTTTTTTGTTTTTAAAGACAGGCTCTCATTCTGTTGCTCAGGCTGGAGTGCAGTGGCTCAATCACAGCTCACAGCAGCCTCGACCTCCTAGGTTCAAGGGATCCTCCTACCTTAGCCTCTAGAGTAGCTGGGACTATAGATGTGCACCACCATCTCAGCTAATTTTATAAATTGTTTTTTTTTTTTTTTTTTTTTTGTAAGGTGAGGTCTCTCTCTGCTGCCCAGGCTGGTCTTGAACTCCTGGGCTCAAGCAGTCCTTCTGTGTTGGCCTCCCAAAGTTCTAGGATTACAGGCATGAGCCACCTCAATCAGCCTAGGACTACACACGTTGAGTAGCCAGGTGGAAGACTGCAGATTGCTATAATGAAAAGCTGGGAGGCGTGAGCTGTCAGTAAAGCTCCGTCACTCACCACCTGTGCAAACTTGGCCAAATTGCTTTGTCTTGAACCTCAACTTTCTTTGACACAAACCAGAGGGTCTCTTTGGGAAGGTGGGCCCTGCACAATTCCCCCAAGGGCACACTGATACAGACTACAGGTGAACAGCACCTTCTAGAGTTGTGCAGGATACAGCCACACCAAATGTATGCAGAGTTCCTGAAAGGGCTGGATTACACAGGGGTTGCCAAACCTGGCTGCACAATACCATCATCTACTAAGATTTAAAAATGTCAATACCTGCCCCTGTCCCCTGTGATTCTGACATAATTGCTCTAGGATGAGACCTGGGCCTTTGTACTGTTTTTGTTTTTTCCTTTTTACCTGGATAAATAGGTGGTAAGAAGGTATTGCTTTTTTTTTTTTTTTTTTTTTTTTAAAGCTCCCTAGAGATGATGAGATCTTCCTTAAGGTCCGTCCCAGCTTGAAGTTCTGTGACTTTCAGACTGTGCCCACAGAATGCTGAGATTAACTCTGGAAGACCAGAGAAGGGAAAGATGGGTGCAGAATGGGGAAAATCCATGGTTTTGCTGGAAAAAGTGGGTTTAAACAAAGAGGCTGGGATGGAGAAGGTATTCTAGGTGGAGCTATGTGAATGTTACTGAGGCTTCTGTTTATGGAACACATTTCTATTTGGGCTGGTGCTGGGAACTGATCTGTGAACTGTTAATCGAGAGAGAAAAACAAACAAATAGCAATATCCATGAATGCATAAGTACACATAATAATGAGGGTTTGTGCATTAGTCTGTTCTCATGCTGCTAATAAAGACATGCCTGAGACTGGATAATTTATAAAGGAAAGAGATTTAATTGACTCAAAGTTCAGCAGGGCTGGGGAGGCCTCAGGAAACTTAGAATTATGGTGGAAGGGGAAGTAAACACATCCTTCTCCACACAACGACAGGAAGGAGAAGTGCCTAGCAAAAGGGAGAAAAGCCCCTTATAAAATCATCAGCTCTCATGAGAACTCAGTAACCACTCCAATGATTCAATTACCTTCCACTGGGTCCCTCCCATGACACTTGGGGATTATGGGAACTACAATTCAAAATAGATTTGGATGGGGACACAGTCAAACCATATCAGCTTAGAAGGGAAAACAGAGGGGAGCAGGGAATGAAGCATATGACAGCCCTGATTTATACTTGGGGGGTTGAGGATTTAGGCTGGGGGCTTGAGGAAGAGGCAACAGAGCTGAGAAGAGCTGTGAGGAGGTGCCCCTGCTTCTGTCCTAGATCCTGTTTATCTAAGGCTTTGTGGAATCCTCTTCATCCAGCTCAGTAGAGTCCTGAGAACATGGGGCAAGCGTCAGGAAGGTGAGAGCAGGCCAGAGCCTTCTGAGAGGTCCTGGGCTTTCCCCCAGAGGTGCCTGCTCTGTGTCCTGCCTGTGTATGGGCTGCCTCCAGGATCCCATGAGCACACCTGGTTAGAACTAGTTGACTGAGTTTGGTCCTCACCGGCCTTGGAATAGCTGATCCTGTGAATGTGGGCATTGATTTGAGCCGAAGCACCCAGGAGGAGGCTCCTTTAAGTATCAAATGCACTTCCTACTTGTCTTTTTTGTCAATCCAGCTGTTCAGTCAAAGCTGTCTTTTCCTATCCTCATTGCCCTTCTGTTTTGTGAGCCTTGGCCTGGAGACTGGCTGGGAGTCCTAAAGGGGCCACCTGGGAGCAGGGGACGATGCAGCCCTGTCCGTCCTGAATCAGGCTCCCCTCCACCGAAATCCCACCCTCCACAGGCATTTTAACTAAAATGGATTCTACCTGCTATGAGCAAAAGTAGCCTCCCAAAACTATCCAAGAAGTGCGATTGATAGTGCTGCTGAGGCTCGAGACGAAGAAGCCCTCTCTGGTTTTTGTATTAATGCTGGGTTATCTTCCACAGTATTGATTTTTTTGTTTGGCTTTTAAAATTTCTCTTCTCTGCTTCTGAGCCATTCCTATAAAAATGAAAGAGGAGGTGAGGGATGATGGCGCCTGGGTTGACAAGCTTTGCTGACTTGCAGTATTAGCTGCTGTTTTCCATTAGGTCTCTCCAAGCCTGTCAACAGCCTCTTCTGGGCAGAAATATATTTAAAACGTGGTATGAAAAGGTCCCCATGTGTCAACAGTAAGAGCCTGCCACCAAGTTTAGTCACTGGATTAATCTTCCCATCCTTAGCACTTGGGTCCCCTTCAAGGAAGCAACAAAGATTTTGATGGACTCCAGCCTGCTGCTCTCAGTATTACTCTCCCTCTTCAAAGACAGCTCAACTTCTGCAAAACTACCAAGGGATGAGGCTGGCCTTGGGGGCTCTCAGCCTCCCTTCATCTCCTCTGTTTCCCCTCAGGTATGTCCCATTCCTTCTTCTCTCTTCCTACCCCTTCCTGCTCTGAGACCCACCATCAACACTTGGGTATAAATGACTTAGGCTGTAGAGTGGGAATCCTCACCTATGGGATTTTGCCTTTACTAGGACTTCAGGCATAAGGATGTTAAGCTCTAAACAGTGGAGTTTCATACATCCTTCAGTGGAGAGAGGATGTTTCGGAGAAAAAGTGGAAATGCAGCATTCTCTGAAATCTGAATGTCACCCTCCACCTCTGCTTTTCTGGTAGTGCCTTTATCAGACTGGAGGGCATACGAGGCCGATGCAGGTGGCATGGCTGCATCGCACATCCTTGGGCCCTTCATTCAATTAGTCAACAAGTGTTTGAATTGAATTAAGAACCCATTTGCTTACAGTGTTATGCTAGACCTCCAACCCTTCTTTGTTAGAGTCTTCATCTCTTTAGCTATTCATCCTACATTCCAGAAAGAATCATGCAGGCCTAGTCCCAGACACTGTGCTAGTGCTGGGGGTGCAGGGATGGGCAAGAGAATCAGGTTCTGTCCTTGTGGAGCTATGCAGGTTGGAGACCTGAGAGTCCCCTTTGTTTCTGCTCCCTTTCACTAGCACATCCAGTTATCATCTTCTGTCTCCCTGCCACTGGCCTCGACCACTCTCATCTAAAGCTTCTAGAGCAGTGCTTATCACATACAGTAGACAAACAGTATGTGTTGCTCTACCATTGTCCCCACCACCCCTAAACCATGATTTAACATACAAGTCTGACCCCTATCTTGTTCAGAAGTCTGCAGTGACTCCTCCTTTTCTATGGTGTGAAATGGAAATAGCCTGGAATGGCACAGGCCATTCAGGATTTGGTCCCTGCCAATCTGTCCAACCTCATCTTCTGCAGTAGTCAGGCTTCTCCAGATAAACAGAACCCATAGGATATGCATGTATATTCAAGCCTTGGGGGCACTGTGCTTTACCCAAAGTTCAACAAGTTAAATGTAAATCTCATCTGAAAACACTTTCCAAGCAGATGCATGAAATTAACCATCATACCCCCTTTGCCCTATATGTTCTGGCAATATTGCACCTCTTTTTAGCTTCCAAAAATGGCCCAGTATCCTGCCTCTGGGCCTTTGCACACACTATTCTCTCTGCCTGACTTATCTTCCCCCATTCCATTCTTGTCCACTTAGCAGACACCAGTCCTCTCACTAATCCAGCCTCAGCTGTAAAGCTCTCTCTCTGTGACCCTGTGCACTCTCACAGACAGATTTGGGGGCTCAGTGTTGTTACTCTCATTCTATTTTGCATTTAGGTTTGTCACATCATTTACCATGTTGTAAGTGTTGTCTGGCATATCTCCCTTCCCACTGGGAAGGCTAGGGCTTATCTTTTTGTTTTTGTCTAAGCCAAGCCCTATGTTGGGTATTGTGGAAAATCTCTTGGGCTTTAGGGCCTTAACCAATGATCTTATAATCACCCTACCACCTCATTTTAGTTACTTATGAAGTAGGGGATTGAACTGATCGGGCAGTGACCACTAATTGCTTTCCCCATAGTCGTTCTCCCTCTACTTCATAGTCATAGAGCTCTTAGCTGAGCCCATGGCCACCAGGAAGTAAAACTACATTTCCTAGCATCCTGCGCAGCTGTATGTGGTCATGTGACTATACATCACAGCCAATGGGATGTGAATGAAGGGTCCTCAGCACGTTCTGGGAGACTTTCTTCTCTGTCATTTCCTCCACCCAGCTGCCTGGAATCATATGCTACTATTTTAAACCATGAGGATGTGAAGCAGAGGCCAGAAGTGGTCTGCAAAGAGATGACTGTGGATCCCAGATCCACATCAGCCCTGTGCTGCCTACATCTGACTTTTCTGGAAACAAAAAGAACAAACACCACTACTCTGTGTAAGCTACCATGTTTAGAATCTCTGTTGCTTACAATTGAGCCTAATCATAAAGATACATCTTGAAGGGGGGGGGCTTTCCAAATTCTCTGAGGGAAGTCAGGAGCCATCATAAGCAAAAAGGGTTTAAAGAGGCTGAGTTAGCCCTCTTCACTCACTGCCATCCCAACCCAATTGTGTCTGTGCTGCTTTTGTGTATTTTACACGTTGACTTAAGAGTTTGTTTGAGGATAGAAGGACTAGAAGTTCTCCCAAGTCCCATCCAATTCTGACATTCTAAACATCTGTCCATTTAGATGACCAATTATAAAAGGGAAAAATTCCATAAAGAGGAGCAGGATCTCTCTATCATGTGCACATAGGCAAACATGGGCATCGATGGTCATACCCTTCATTCCTGACGGTGGAATTTCAGGCATTGTGGCAGGTGCTAGAGGAGATTTCTGTCTCTTTGTCTATGTCTCAGGCCTGTCTGAGTGGTGTCCTCTCATTTCCTGCCCACTCTGTGCTACCCATCCCAGAGCTGGGCAGGTAGCAGGTATTTAGGGGATGTTGACTGGCTATGCTGAATGAACTTCGGGCTGAATGAGCCCATGCTGGCATCTCCACACTAACTTTTGTACATTAAATGCTCTCACTGGCTGGCTGGGAAGAGCTGTGGGTTTGTTTCTTGGCAGTTCTGCAGTTGTGGCCTTATTTCTTCCCATTCTTACCCCAGGAGTCTTTGTGGTGGGCTGGAAATTCTGCCCAGCATCAAGCCCATAGCAGAGACAGCAGACACCGGAAACAGGCTGGATCTGCAGTGGCCGCACCTGTGTGGTGCACATGTATGCATCCATGATTTATCCTCTTCTGTCTCTCCCAGGCTGGCATCACTCTGCCCAGGAGTTCACCCAGGTGACTCAGAAGGGTGGCTGCTGTGGAAGGTGATAAATTTAGAGCACCAGGCCATTGGGAAGCTGCAGCCATCAGCAGCTGAAGCTGACAGGAGCAGAACTGAATGGTCTCTTCTGGGTTTTTAGTGAAGTCGCCCTAACTCCCCAGTGGCTGTGGCTTTTATCGGGTACTATTAGTAATCCTGTTGTACAGATGGCAAGGCAGAGGCACAAAGAGCTTCAGCAGCTTGCCTGTCACCTCTCGGCCTCAAAGTGACTGTCCAGTTCATTTGTCACCTCTGTTTATCTGTTGATCCAGCAGTGGTGGAAGCGCCTTGTAAACTGTAGGTTGTAATCTACTGGCAGGAGTTGCTGCTGTTAGTGCTGGTCTTTCAGAGAGCACAGTGGCAGTTGGCACCACCCCTGTGTGCTGAGACCTGCTTAATCTTCTTGGGTCCCATTCATGCAGCCAAGATGGAGTGAGTATGTGAGCAAATGTGCATGTGTGCATGCATGCAGATGTGCATAAGCATGGGTGTGTACACGCCTGTGTGAGGGTACCCAGCCACTGCTGCCTGCAGCTTTAGCAGGGGCTGTCATTTCTGATGCAGGAGAACCTGCACCTTGTCCCATCTCCACAGTTCATTATTTTCCAGCTGGGTGCCTGTCACCAGCACTCAGGAAGTATGTGTCATCTGGGCCTGAAGGATGGCCTAGCCGGTCAAGGGGCTCTGGCAGGGGTGGGGACTATGACATGGGGGAGGAGTAGGTGAGGCATGGAAGTCTCTGTCCAGTTGCCCTAGTGATGTGGGGGTGGCCCCAGGAGACGTGCCCTGCCCCTGCTCCTACCCCTGGGCTCTGTGTCCTGCCTGTCAGGTGAGTGTGAGGGAGGCAGGCTGATTCGATGAGGGTAGGGAGGTGGCCATGTGAGCCCTGCCCTGGGGTCAGCCTCCATTCGTCACTTTCTCTGACACCTTTCTGCCGCAGCTTCTGTCTTTCAGTTAAAGGAGAGGTAGGAGGAGGGGAAGGTAGGAGGGGAGACTTCCAAAGCCTTCGGGGCCTGAAGCATTGGTGACATGGGGATGAGGCCTAGATTTAGGACCAGTGATCTGGGCCAACCTTAGAAAAATTAGTGAAGGGCAACACCTTTGGCCCAGGAGGCCAAAAACCTGGGTGTCCTAGCAGTGTCGCCTCAGAGTTATTCACAGTGGTCCTGCAGCCAAAGCCTGAGCTCCAACCTGGGCACCCATATAAAAGGCACTGGGAAAATTCACCTCTTTGTGTCTCAGTTTCCTCACCTGTGGAAGGGAAATATTAATAGTCTCTACCTTATAGGGCACTGTGAGGGCTAAATGACTTAGAATGGGACTTGGCCTTAGGAAGGATTTGATAAAGGGTAGCTGCTATCATCACTGTTGTTACTTTGGCTGAGGCTCTGCCCTTAACCCACTGTGGGACCTTGGTCAAGAGGCTCTCATCTCTGTAGGCCTTACGTCAGGCTGCATAAGCTCCCCAAGCCATGTCAGCCATTACTATATTAGGGGGACAGTAATTCCTCCCCATAAACCCAGCAACAGAGAGGGGTCCTACATAAGGGACAGGTAGGAAGCAAACAGGCACTGGTGACTTAAAAAGGCCCTTCCAACCCCTGTGGGAAGAGGTGATCTGCTTTTGGAACATCCAGTCTTTTTCATGATTCCCCAATACATCTCCATCTATAGCCTTCTCCCAGAATTTTGCTTATAGCCAGTTGTGAGATTGAGGACCAAGCTGACAAGATAACGCCCTCAGGGTGAGCCTTGTTCTGGACATGGCATTTTCAAGGGAGATTTGGAAGACTGAAAAATCCTTGGAGTCCTGATAGATAGCATGCTAACAGCAGCATTTCAGGCCTTGTGGTGGGCACAGTTGGGGCAAGCTGGGTTTTTCTAGGGAAGAGCCTGTTCAGTGCCTCCCTAATCATACCTTATAGGCAGCTGCTCTGGAGGCGTGGCCATGCTTGGATACCTGTAGCTATTTTGCTTGCTTACTTTCCTCCCTCCCTCCCTCCCTCCTTTCCTTCCTTCTTTCCTCTCTCTCTTTTATATTGGATATGTGATATTAATATGCCAGGTAGTTCAGTTTGTCCTAAAACCCATTCTGGGTTAAAGTGAGGTCCAACTGCCCATGCATGTGTGCATGTGTGTGCATGTGACTTACCCTGAAGCTTGGTAGGCTTTTGGAGAACATTGCATTTACATTCATCATTTTGTAGAAGAAACTGAGGATTGGGAAGGTGGGAGATTTTCCCAAAGCCACATGGCCAGTTACAGGTAGGGCTGAATAGAACCAGCATTTCCTTCCTCCCGTATCTTTCCAGGGTATTAGGTTCCTCATTTCATAAATGAGAAAACAGCAGCCCAGAGGGGTTGAGTGACTTACCTAAGGCCACACAGCCAGGGCATTTATTTGTCCTCCCCATCCTTGATTCCCCAAAGATTCCAGTTTTCCCTAAGTGCCTATAGACTGACAGTGAGGGCCCTTGCGTAAAGTGCCCCATAAGCAGGGAAATGACTATTTTCCTCTAGGTTCCCTCTGACTCCTTAGGTTTGAGCAGACCCTGCTTCTGAGGGCTGAGTTTATTTATTTCCTTCTGGAGCCACACAACCTTCCTGAAGTGCAGACTTTGATGTGGGTCCTCTGCCCTCATCCCTATTTGACTGCCCAGCTTCCCCAGCCTGTCTGTCTTGGAGTGCACACCCAGCCTCCAGCCTCAGCTCACGGGCTCAGCTGCAACCTGGACCAGGCCCTGCTCCAGCCTGCCACAGGCTCTGGGCTGGACACGTGTGTAGCCTTATGCCTTGGTTCTCTATTCTGTTTCATTGGCCTATGTGTCTGTGCTTGTACCAGTACCATGTTGTTTTGGTTACTGTAGCTTTACAAGTATAGTTTGAAGTCAGGCCATGTGAATGCCTCCAGCCTTGTTCTCAGAATTAAAAACAAAAACCATATTATCATTTTAATATACACGGTATAAACCTTCAGTAAAATCCAACATCCCTTCATGATAAAAGCTCTCAACAAACCAGGCATCAAGGACGATACCTCTAAGTAGTGAGAGCTATCTATGATAAATCCAAAGTCAGTATCATATTAAAGGGGCAAAAGCTGGAGGCATTCCCCTTGAGAACTGGAACAAGACATAGATGCCCACTCTCACCACTCTTATTCAGTATAGTACTGAAGGTCTTAGCCAGAGCAATCAGGCAAGAGAAGGAAATAAAGGGTACCTAAATAGGAAAAGAAGAAGTCAACTGTCTCTCTGCTGACCATATGATTCTATACCTAGAAAACCCTAAAGACTCCATCAAAAAGCTCCTGGAATTGATAAATGATTTCAGTAAATTTTTAGGATACAAAGTCAATGTATAAAAATCAGTTACATTTCTATACACCAATAATGTTCAAGCTGAGAGCTTACCAAGAAGGATAGCATTTACAATATTATATCACATTTACGATAGCTACAAAAAACTGAAATACCTAGGAATACATCTAACCAAGGAGGTGAAAGATCTCTACAAGGCGAATTACGAAACAATTGAAAGAAGTCATAGATGATGCAAACAAATGGAGACACATCCCATGCTCATGGATTGGAAGAATCAATATCATAAAAATGGCCGTACTGCCCAGGGTGATCTACAGATCCAACGCTATTTCTGTCAAATTACTGAAGTCATTTTTCACAGAAATATAAAAAAACACAACTATTCTAAAATTCATATGGAACCAAACAAGAGCTCAATCCCAGGCTCTTTTTAATGGTTTTCTAGTACTTGACCAAGGCCCGGGATGGCACTGCAGCTTTCTCTGTTTAGCTCTTGGCTGGTGGTGTTTCTGCTGGTTTTTTTTTTTTGGGAAAGGTTTTAGAGTTTTACTATTTTACATTTAGGTGTTTAATCCACATGGGATTTATTTTTCCATGTGATATGAGCAGGTATCTCACCCTGAGGCCTTGCGGTCATTCTGCAGTTCTGCTGTCCCATCACCTGACTGCCTGGAGCAGACGCCAAAATCCACTTGTGTTTGTTTAGACATTGGCTGGTGTTGTCTCTGCAAGTTTCTCGCATGGACCTAGAAAAACAGCTGGCTAAGGGCAGAACCCATATTTGTCCTGATAGCCAGTCCTGATCACGGAATTTAAATGTCAGAAAAGTTCTTTAAAACAATGTATTTCAAACACTCTCCCATTGTTTTCTTTTCACAAGTTGAGTTTTATTGTACTTTTCTTCAAAAGTGACAATTCACATTAGAGAAAGCTCAGAAAACATAGGCCAAGCAAAATAAACACAACTAACTACTCATAATCCTACCTCCTCCAGAGATAATTCTGGTAAATGTTTTGGTCTATATTCCTTTCCCCTTTTAAAATAATGAAATACTTAACATGAAATTATGATAGTACAGGGGATAATATAGAAGACACTCATATGGCCACTACTGAGGCGTGACAGATGTTTTATTTGCCACTCATTTTACTAAATGACATGTTACATAATTGAGGCTCCCTTTGTTTCCCGCCACACACTGCCACCACTCTCTCCTTTCTGGAGGTAACTCCAATTTTGAATTCAGAGAGCATCTTTCCTGCTAGTTTTTATATGTTGCCACATTGGTAAGTTTTCATCTATAATGATGTAGGATTGTTTTGTGTGAATTTTATACGAATGCCATCATCTGGTACATATAATCCTCCAGCTTTCTGCTTTTCCTCAGCATCACGTTTTTGAGATTTAGCTGTGGTGTTACTTGTAGATCTAGTGAATTAGTTGTTTTCACTGCTGTATAGGGTTTCATTGTATGATTATACTCCTATACTATACTATAGCAGTACAATACTATAGTGTCACATAGTATACTATGCTATCTTATTATACTATGCTCTTCCAGTCTACTGCTAATCCAACTGATAACAAGTGTTATCAATGTCTGATTGTAACAAATGATGCTGCAAGGAATATGCTTGTCTAGATCTCCCTGTATAGAGTGAGAGAGAAATTGTGGAGTCATGAGATATTAACAGATTCAACTTTACCAGTTATTGTTCAACTAGCTCTACCCATTTACGTACCTATATGAAGCAGGCAGGAGTCTCTATGGCATCATCTCTTGGATAAAACTAGGTATTATAAGGCTTTTCAATTTTATTCTAATCTGATGGGTATAAACTGGTATCTTATTATCATTTTAAGTTGAGATTTCTCTAATTATTAATGAGGTTGAACATCTTCACATAAGTTTGTCAGTCATTATCCTCTTTTGTGGATTACATTTAATGTGGTTTGACCATCTTTCTATTAGGCTGTCTTGTGTCTTTCTAATATATTCCTAAAGTTCTTAGGTATTCTGGCTACTCATCCATTTTTCATCATGTGGGTTGTAGATATTTTCTTCCAGGTTGTAGCTTCATTTTTGACTTTGTTACAGAGTATGTGTGTTTGTTTTCAGATACTTCAGTTTGTCAGATGTTTCCTTTATGGTTTTGCTTTTCACATTTTGTTAAGAAAATTCTTCCTAAAGCCACACAGATACACTTCTGTGTTTTTTATTTGCTTGTTTGTTTGGGAAAGGTTTTAGAGTTTTGCTATTTTACATTTAGGTGTTAATCCACATGGAATTTATTTTTCTGTATGATATGCAGCAGAAATTTAATTTCATCTTCTTCCATTTGTCTAGCCAATTGTCTCAGTACTGTTTCAATTCTTTGGCATTACATATGACAAAACAGAGGTCCGGAGAGGTGGAGGGACTTGCTCACAGTCACACAATGACTTTGTGATGAGATCATGACAGGGAATAAAGTTTTCTTAACTCCCAACCCAGTATGCCCACACAATGATACTACCATGTTACAAAATTTTATCTTGGAGTATTTTCCACTATCCTCATATAGAAATGCATAAATATGATTATAGATTTCTTGAAAGCGAGGATTCTGTCCTTTTCTCCTGTCACCTCTACATACTAACTTAGTGCAAGGCCAAGTATCTGGGAGGCATTCAGGAAGACAGTGATAAAAATAAATCACTTAATTCAACAGATTGGTTCCAGAATAATCAGGTCTTTTAAATTCAGCTCTTTGTTTCATCTCGTATAGGTTTCTATGTTTGGACATACCCTTTCATTCGACAAACATTTACTGAATACCTATCATGTTCCTGGTACTGTACTAGCTGCTGGAGATTGAAAGAGTAGTGAGATGTGTTCCCTGATCTCAAGGAGCTTAAAGTGTAATGCGAGAGACTGAAAAATCAACCAGTAATGGTATGAATGTGCTATTATTGGAGACAAGAGGAGATAAAATCTGCTAAAAAAAAAATCAGGAAGGCCTCCTGGAAGAGGAGACACTTGAACCTTTAAGGGTGAGGAAGAATGATTCATTTGCCAAGGGTAGATAAGGTATAATATTCAGAAGAAACATCATGGACAAAGGCAGAAATCTAAGGTACCCAACCACAATTCACTGTGATATGAACATAAAATAACTACTCAACCAAATCACATTTGTTCTTTTTTAAGAGTACAAGGCCCCTGCTTCCTGAGTGTTTCTTACCTAACTCAGATTTGACCATAGTCAAACACAGCATCCCAAATGCTGCCTGCCTTGTCATTGATTAAGCCATGTGTATTTAGGGCTCTATTTTGTAATTTTCTCTTGTCTAAAGTGGGCACCAACTTTCTTTTGAGGAGTATGGTTTTCCCCTTGTTTTATGTTTGTAAATCAATAGTCCTGTTTTTCCCATCATTCCTGTTACCAGTGTTATTATTCTGGGCCTCTCTCATGCATCCAGAATAACATATGAGACACCAGCCTGGAGTGACAGTGCACCTGACAAAAACAGAAATAGCCCAGCTCATATTATTTGCCAAAGAATTATCCCCTGGAGGTGATTTTTAATTTGGGGATTTCACTGCAAAATGGAAACCTGACTACTAAGGTTGCTTGGCAACCCAAATACTTGTCTTACCAATCAGTTATCAAAATGAGACTTGCTGGGTACAGTAGCGAGTCTTTCCGGGCTTTTTCCTTTAATTGGTCAAGTCCAAGTTGCCTCCTTTATTGGGAAGAGCTGGGGGCAACTGCACAGTTTAATTTGCAAGTTAGGGGGAAGGGAAGATGATGGGTGGGGAATGGGTGGGGGAAGGTTCTCACATGCAAATCAAGAAAAGCACAAAAGGTGGGTGGAGCGGTCCTAAATTAGAGCTAGCTACCTCAGCTGGGCAGGCAGTGATGGTGATGGTGGTTGTTTGTAAGGGATTAATAATTCAACCTGGGAATAAGATTAGGGCTTATGCATAGTAGAAGCCAACTTGTACAAAGATTAATTCGTATCTGTTGGGTACTGGTAAGAAGCATTTATGCTATTTTGGTATTTTTGGAGACTTGAGGGAAAAAAGAAAGGAGATAGAGACAGAAGCAAAATTGAATGTGGAAATCCAGAGAGGCCTTTTCTCAGTATGAGGATTTCATGAAATTTTACTCCCAGCCACAGCAGGGAGAAGGAGGTGGCCTCAGAGCCTTGATGGGCTTGAAAATGAATTCTGTGTCACCTCCACTGTAAGCCTTGCACATGCTATTTAAACTTGACATGTCATAAATCCAATAGTAGCAAACAGGAGGGCACTGGCTTGCTGTCCACTTTTGTTTGCGTGGCTGTAGGAGATGATGTTGGCATGTGAAAGTGGTAGGCACTTGCAAGCCACTCAGTCTAAGGGACTCGGGGACTGGACCTGGGGACCCTAAGATGCAGGCTCGGGGACCACTGTGTGAGGTAGGACATCCAGTCCACTGTGTCTAAATGGCATCTGCTTGACTCTGGCTTAGGATCAGGGCATCTCTCTACCTCCCAGAATAACCCTTACTTCAGGGGTATTAGAGTATGTGTTTCTGAGCTGTAATTAAACTTCGTGGTTTCCATCTATGTATAATCAATGATCTCTTTTACTTAGCTCCTTGGGGACCAGGACCATGTCTTGTTCATGCCTTTGTCCTCGGTGTGACCACAGCATGAGACACTTGGTGTTCGTCTAGATCCTATTTGTTAAATGAATGAAATGGATGGAAGAGGTGGAGCTGTACCAGAGCTTTCCTTGGGGCAGATGTCTTCAGTCTGTATTGGATTTAGCAGTCATTTAAGTGCAGTGTTGACTTATAATTTGAGGAGCTCTAAAAGACTTTCCTGGCTGGGTGTAATGGCTCACACCTGTAATCCCAGCACTTTGGGAGGCCAACATGGGGGGATCACTTGAGGTCAGTTCAAGACCAGCCTGGCCAATATGGTGAAACCCCATCTCTACTAAAAATACAAAAAATTACCCAGGCATGGTGGCAGGCACTGTAATCCCAGCTACTCAGAAGGCTGAGGCAGGAGAATCACTTGAACCCAGGAAGCGGAGGTTGCAGTAAGCCGAGATCGTGCCACTTATTCCAGCCTGGGTGACAGAGACTCCATCTGTATTTTTTTTTTTAAAGACTTTCCTGTGCCCAATATCTCATCCTCAGCCTCCTTGTCTTCTTGGACTTTCCCTCTTAGTCCAATACCTCCGGCATATCAAAAGTCTCCGTTTCATTGGTGCCTCTTCATTTTTCAGTAACTAACAAAAACATATGGTTTTAGACTCCAAGGACTGCCAGTTAGTTCTAGGTTTTGTATGAAGCCTAATATTTTTCTTGGTAGCATGAGCAACTGATATGGTTTGGATCTGTGTCCCTGCCCAAATCTCATATCGCAATGTAATCCCCAGTCCTGGAGGTGGGGCCTGGTGGGAGATGATTGGACAATAGGGGCGGTTTCTTGTGAATGGCTCAGCACCATCTCCCTAGTGGTGTTCTTGTGATATCATGAGATCTGGTTGTTTTAAAAGTGCGTAGCACCTCCCTGCTCTCTCCCTTCCTTCTGCTCCGACCATGTAAGGTGCCACTTCCCCTTCACCTTCTGCCGAGATTGAGTTTCTTGAGGCCTCCCCAGAAGCTGAGCAAATGCTAGCATCATGTTTCCAGTACAGCTTGTGGAACTGTAAGCCAATTAAACCTCCTATCTTTATAAATTACCTAACCTGGGCTGGGCACAGTGGCTCACCCCTGTAATCCCAGCACTTTGGGAGGCCGAGGCAGGTGGATCACGAGGTCAGGAGTGATCAGCATGGTGAAACCCCATCTCTACTGAAAATACAAAAATTAGCTGGGCATGGTGGTGTGTGCCTGTAATCCCAGCTACTCAGGAGGCTGAGGCAGGAGAATCAATTGAACCCAGGAAGCGGAGGTTGCAGTGAGCTGAGATTGCACCACTGCACTCCAGCCTGGTGACAGAGCGAGACTGCCTCAAAAATAAAACAAAATAAGTGACCCAACCTTAGTTATTTCCTTGTAGCAGTTTGAGAACAGATCAATACAGCAATATTGTTCTAAGGAAGAGTCCAGTTCAGAAGAAAGTTCCTAAGATTTTCTTTTTCCTTTTCTGTGCAATCAGAGAATGCACTGAAAGGTCACTTCTCATATAAGTGGCATGTTATGGAGGTCAGCGTGGCTGGTCTTGGGAGTGTCAGTATGCACTCTTGCTCTTGAAAGTATGCTCCATTCAAGGACTGAATTTTAACATTGTTAGTGCAACTTCTTATTAAAGCCAATTGTCCTTGAAACATAAAAAGAGCTGGAAGGACCTTGCAAAGACTTTTAGCTCATTCACCTATATCAGTGTTGGATTTTTAAATCATTTAAAGTTCTCAAGATTCTTTAAGAAGATTCCTCAGTCTTCTGGGATCTGTCTTCCTTGGCCTCAGACCTCTGTTGGTTTAAGTATTCATCTAATTTTCCAGTTACTTATTTCAAGCTGAAATTCACCCAAAAGGCTTTCTCTGTGCATCAAAATAGTTTCCTTTCCTTCCTTCCCTGGTGTTTAAAGAAAGTGGTAGCTGAGATAGAGACCTGGGGAGATGGGAGGTAGACATGTGTGAAGGGGGCCACATCAAGAAGTTCCCCAGTTCAGGTGTCCCTGGTTCCTGCTCCATCCTCCTCACAGTATCCAGAAGCCTCCTTTACCTTGTTCCCCTCCATGAGGCCAGAGATGATGGAGGCTGGCAGGGCTCTGAACACTTGGGCTCAGAGTGTAGCTTTTGGAATGAGACTACCTGGATCGTAATCTCAGCTCTGTTATTTCCTAGCTCTGCGACCTTGGATAATTCACTTAACCTCTCTGTGCTTCATTTCCAGCATCTTTACAATGGAGATCATAATAGTGCCAATATGCAGGGCTATTGTAATGATTGAGTTAATATAGACAAAGCACTTAAAACACAGCCTGACATCTTAAAAGTGCTACATAAGTTTTAGAAATTATCGTTGTTCTGGGTGCGGTGGCTCACGCCTGTAATCCAAGCACTTTGGGAGGCTGAAGTAGGCAGATCACAAGGTCAAGAGTTGGAGACCAGCCTGGCCAATATGGTGAAACCCCATCTCTAACAAAAATTAGCCAGGCACGATGGTGTGTGCCTGTAGTCCCAGCTAGTCGGGAGGCTGAGGCAGGAGAATCGCTTGAACCCAGGAGGCGTGGGTTGCAGTGAGCCAAGATCGTGCCAGTGCACTCTAGCCTGGGTGACAGAGCAAGACTCCATCTCAAAAAAAAAAATCATTGAAAAAATTGAGTGAATAACACAGGTAGAGTTGCTTGAATGGTGTCTGGTACATGCCAAATGCTCAATAACTATTTGCTGAGGCACCTGAAACAGAGTGGGTCTTCATTAAACACTAGCTCTCTTTCTCTCCGTCCCAGGTGTGTGGAGTGGGGAGCCCTGTCCTTACTTCACTTAGCACCATACACACATACACACAGCACCAGGTGGGTAGGTAGGTAGAGGAACCATGATGCTCCGCACTGGGAGGAGTGGGGAGAGCATTTACAATGGAGGTGGAGAAGCCACGTGCTTCAACCGCGTTCTTTTGGCTAAAGTAACACCACGAAGCCAAGCAGAAGCACTGCCCTAAGCATTCCTATTTTTGGTCAATATGCTGTGAGGAAGCAAAGGAAACAGGGGGCTAAATTAAAGTGTCATTTATAAATACTTTGATAATGATGAATAAATGATTCATCAAAGTTGCTTTGCAAAGTAAATTATTCTGAGACACACAGAGACCTGTCGGAATGAGTGTAAACTAGTTAATAGATGATGTTATCGCAACTTGCAAGGAAGCACTTCAGAGCAGCAGCCCAAGCAATTATTTATGCATCTGCACATCCTAGCATACTTTAAGAAAACGGGAAATTTACTTACCAGCTGTTAATAAAGTATTCATGCTACCTTAATGTAAAATGTTACCAAACTTATTTAGTGACTTATTGATTCCATTGGGTTTTATGTTCTCTTGGTATTCTTTGGTGACACTTAACTAAGATGGTGTGGCCTTTGATTTAAACAGTTTCTTTCTTTGGCACATTCTCAGGATCTCAGGAAATTTTGCAGGGTATAGATGGAAGGATTAGAGGAGGGTCTAGGGGCATGGAGCATGGAACATGTGGAGCCATATTGTGGACCTGGATGCCCTTGGGAGACTGTCATGGATCTATATATGGCCAGAATTGGAAGGAACTTAATACATCTTCCCCAAATAAAGAAACTGAAGATCTGAGAGGTCAAAGGACCCGCTGAAGCCCATGCAGCAAAGAGTGGCAACGTCCTAGACCTACTGTGTTGTGCTAAAGTCCTATATGGTGTTTCTCCCTCCATAGGCACCTTACAGGGATCCACCCCATGTATAGGAAGAAAGTTATTAAGTGCTTACTGAGTGCGTGATATAAACACTTGGGCCAACTGGAGATTAAGTTTAGATACATAAAACAGAAAATCCAAATGAGAATGGCTAAAATGAAATAGTCATTATGAACGGGAAGTCTTGGGTGGGTGATTGTTTATGTGAGCTACAGGCAAAGTGTCTACTATTGGCTTTTCTCTACCACCTCATGGTTGCAAAATGTCTGCTGTTTCAGCCATCATCTATGTTCCCAGCAGGAGGAAGGGCAAAGGCAGTGAAAAAGTATAAGACCTGTATCAGGCAAACAAACATTTCCTCCCCATGGGGTTGCCAGTTACATCTCTTGGGCAGGACCCTACCCTCTGGCAATCCCGGCTGTAGTGAGGCTGGAAAATATAGTTTGTTTAACTGGGTTTAGCAAACTCCCAACAAAACTGGGATCCATTAGAACGGGAGGAGAGACTGGATATGCAACTGAAAGTCTCTGCTGTGCCTAATTATTTTATTTATTTCTCACAGCTACCCTCTAGGGATCATCTAGGATAGATGACTGTTATTGTTCCCATTTTACAGATAAGAAACCTGAGGCCTAGAGAGATTATGTAATCTGCTCAAGGAATAGAACTGGGGCTTAAATGTAGGGACTGTGTGGCATCAAAAGCCTTACTCTTTTTTTTTTTTCTTTTTTGAGACAGTGTTTTGCTCTGTTACCCAGGCTTGAGTGTAGTGGTGTGATCATAGCTGGCTTCAGCCTTGAACTCATAGGCTCAAGCAATCTTCTCACCTCAGCCTCTTGAGTAGCTAGGATTATAGGCCAGCAGCCATCACCACCATGCCCAGCTAATCAAAAAACAATTTATAGAGATGGGGTCTTGCTATGTTGCCCAGTTTGGTTTTGAACTCCTGGGCTCAAGTGATCCTCTTGGCTTGGCCTCTCAAAGTGAGCTGGGCTTACAGGTATGAACCACTACACATGGCCCGAGCCTTACTCTTAACCACTGTGCCATCCTACCTCTGTGGTAGGAAATCTTTTCCTGACTTGTGTCTTACAACAGCTTCCTGGAACCTCAATCTCCTCATGAAGAGGGGAGGGAGACGTTCCAAAGCAAGGGGGGAAACTGACTAAAAGGTCTTTTGCCTGGCATGTGACACCAGGCTTTGCATATAGGGGACCCCATTCACTGTGAGGGGAGGGAAGTAGGAGACATAGAAAGAGGACTCCATGAGGGTAGGGTCACACGAAGAATTTCACAAGGAGACAAATATGACAGACACCTAACAGCTGGTGCCAGCCTTGAGCAGAAAAGTTGGAGGTGGTGATCTCCAGCTCCTTGGTCTCCCACCCTTGCCTGGATCTGTTTCCCCCTCAGTGGACTCCCACTCTCCTTTCAGCTGCCCACTGCCCTATGTCCTTATCTGCTTCATGTAATCCCAATCTCACAGAAAGGCCCTCTACCAGTTAGCTTGCATCTTAGCATGACTTTTAGAGAATTGTGGAGGGACAATTGAGGATACAGAATTTACCCCCATTCCCTTATTTGACAGAGAAGAAAACTGGGGCACAGAGAGGAGAAATCTGTCTTCAAACTATATACAGAAAGTCAGTGGTAGTCTGGTAAGGGAGCCTAGGACTTCTGACTCTAGTGTGTGCATATGTATACAATGTGTACACTGTGTGTGTGTGCATGTGTCTGTTTCCTGTTTGCATTTTAGATCTCATTTTGCACTATGTAATTGAAGGCATCCCTTCCTGCTAAAGAATAGAGACTTCAGGCAGTACATGGGGAAAAATTGGCAGCAGGGTATAGTCCTGAACTCTTAACATAGAGGTGGATGCCTACTCTACCTAGTCCGAGGTTGAAGTCTCTTGACAATCAGTGTAAAGGCGGCAGACAGAAAGACCAACAGCTGTAGAGAAGATGAAGGACAGATCAGGAGCCAGGGTGGCTGGTTAGGGTTAGGGGAACCTGTTGACAGGAGGTTCAGGAAATTCAGGTGCAGAGCTTTCTACTCTATTACAAATGTTTAGTCCTCAAGGGAGAGGCAAGAGCTCAGGACAGCTTAACTTTGCCTCCAGCTGCTTTAGAACCAGAATGGACTTAGACCTGCAGATGTACAGAGCAACATGGCAGCTCTTCCAGGGGCCTGGCCTTGCTGCTGATGAGATGAAAGCTGCCTTGGTTAAGGACGGCCAAGGCTTTTGCTCTGAGGACTTTTCTTTGAAGTTTTATAAATCAGCCAGCAAGACAGCCAATTTCATGCTGAGACGTCATATTGAAGCCCTCAACCTAAGATCAATTGCTGGCTGACTTTGATTCTCTGTTACGGAGCCTGGGCCAGTCTTACCCCAACTGGGACACTGCCAAATCTTGACTTTTGATGCTTTCAACTCAGCCCTTCGTTCTTTTCTTGTCCCCAACCCTGCTTCCCAGGAAACTGTTTTCCATGTTAAGGGATTCTTCAATGACGGCTTTGCTTTAGAGTACACTGATGCCAGAGGGGTTACTCCTCAGAGAATATCCTGCAATTTGGCTATGCTGCCATAAGGGGGCGATAGTTCCATTGAACAGGTGTTATGAATGGTAACGTGAGAGGAGAAAACTAACAGCTGTGGAATGTTTCGTTTGGCATTGCCTTTTTAAAAAATATTTTAAAAATATTTTAACAGTAGGAGGCTGCCCATAAAAATTCTGATTTAGGGCTTCCTTTGAAATATCAGGATATCTGGCAACATTCCCTAGGGGAGACAGCCAGCTGGGGCTGAGTAGGGGCTGCTGCCTTGGGGCAGGGCATACAGCCTCCGTGGCCACTGTCCTCACCTGGCTGGTAGCAGCTCATTTACATTACCTGACTGCTTCCCAAAGCCCCTGTTTAAGCTTTAGGCATATTTGAGCTGCAGAGAATACCTGTCTGCTTCCCAAAGTTCCTGTTTAAGCCCTAGGCACATTTGAGCTAGAGAGAATATTAATTTAAAAGTTTAAATAGCATAGCTTTAAAAAAGTTAAAGCATCTGCACTTAGGTGGCAACCAAGGTCTGCACTTAAATATGATGCCTTAGGATCAACTTTCAAATAGACAAAATCTAAGATTCTTTGATAGCTTTCTTATACACTCGTCTTAAACTTGAACCAAGTTCAGTTTTCAGAATATACTACACTTTCTCTTATCTTGATGATGATCAATCATCCTCGATTGCCTGGTACTGAGGGGTTTCCTAGAATGTGGAACTTTGAGTGTTACAAAGAAGAAAGTCCAAGGCAAACCAGGACACATTGTTCACCCTGCTATTCTGTGGGCCACTCTGTCTACCTCTACCTGGAATGCTTCCCCTTGGCCTGGCTCACTGCTCCCTCACCCTTCAGGTCACAGCTTAGACAAATCTGCCTTGATTACCCCTCTCCCTGCAGCCTGCACCAGGCATCCCCACTTCCCCTTGCACTGCACTCTCCAACTGTGCTAATATATCTGCTCACCTGTCTGCTGCTACTAGACCGTGAGTTCCCAGGTATTGGCTTGCGGCTCTCCTGCTCAAGGTTGTGTTCCCAGCACACAGCACAGTGTATGGCCCAGAGTAAGTGTTGAGTGCTGAATACAGACTAATTCCTCCATGATAAGGGGCAGGCATGATGCATGATGTCTAACTCGGCTCTGCACCCCTTGCAGGCTTGGCACATGGCAGGTGCCCCATAAAGGGTTTATTGTATTGAATTGCATTAAACTGGGCCAAAGATTTGGATAGACAGAGATCTCTTCTGGTGACAGAAGAGGATGAAGGGAAATAATGATCTCTCATGACAGTCTTTTTCACCCTGTTTTGACTGTGACTCTTTTTTATTTCCCGGTTCCTCATTTTCCTAAGTAGACACTAAGCCCTCCTGTGGGCAGATACCATGCCCTATGCAACTTGTATGTTCCTCTTTTAACAGGCATACTTAAAAAAAAAAAGACATTCAATTGGTTGAAGTGTTTCAACCAAAGTGGGACTTCTAGTGAGGTGCTGATTGCTTTGCGTGTTAGAATCTCTCCCCGGCTAATTCCTGGTTGCCTAGGATCAGTAATGACCCTGCTCACTCATTCTGTATTCTCAGGAGGTCATATATTGCTCCAAATTGGATCAGACACAGATTATGCAAGAAAGATGAAAGTAGGATAAAGAACAGACTTCTATGTTGAGTGATTTATCAGAGACACCTAATTTTGGAAGACAAAATTGGAAGTCATTGCCATAGGTCTTTAAGAATGGCAACCATGTTTTTCGAGATGTAGAATGGTGTGAGAGGCCTCTGTAGACCCTGTTCTAATCTGAGACTTGGTGGCTTCCTGAGAAGACAATGAAAGCAAGTGGGAGTGGCCAGTGGAAGGACAGGAGAGTCACCCCAGGGACAGCTCTAACCACCGCTCGCTCTTGCACGGCCACAGTGAATGCCTGGATTGGAGTCAAGTTCTCCCAATTCCACATTATCTGCATGAGCCAGACTTCCCAATCTGAGTGCCATGACTGAGTGATGATTTGCTGAGCTATTGACCCCCTCCGCCATCTGGGCAGCCATGTCAGCTCTGTATCGGGCAAGATCCCCAGGTTTGGCACCTTTGACCTCTAGGAACCTCCCCCCACCTCAGCAGGTGTCACAGTTTCATGTTCTGTCTGCATTGACTTGAAAAAGGTGAGGAGGCTCTGTCCTACTCCACACCCGTGGGACCATGAGCTGTCTGTATAATTCCCCAAACACTCTATAGCAAAGTGGATCTGACCTGCCATCCAGAGACTGGGTTCCTGCCCTGGTGCTGCTTCCTACCAGCAAGTTGCCCAGACTATCATATTTCTCAGCCATATTATGTGAATAACCACCAAAATTCCATGCCAATTATTGATGCTGGTGGAAAGAATACATATTTAATATTCTTGTTTAACATGTATTCTGTGTTGAACTGCTCTCAGTCAATATTCCACAGACATTTTTTGGGGAGCCTTCTCTGGGTCAGGCTTGATAGTCCTAGGGGTACAATGGTAAGAAAACCCAAGCTTGGTGCCTGCCCTTGTGGAGCTCACATTCTAGCTGTTTCTAGCTTTCTGTTAGGAAGGTGGAGGCCTGTGCCCGAACCCATCCCTCTCTACTTGTGAGTTGGTCCCTGAAACGGGGTAATAATGCTACCCGACTGTGTGAAGGGATGAATCTTGAATGCAATCCTAAGAGCACACATCTGGTGGCACTGTGCCTTTCCACAATCATCTGTCCACCTGGGGCCACCACCACACATGCTCAGGGCATACTGAGATGACCATCTGACACAGACTGAGGAAAGTCACCCAGGAGACTGCCTGCATCTGAATTTGTCCCCGCACTCCCTGGCCCTGTCTTTTTGACATCTGGTGTGTTTTTGATATTTGCATCCTCATCTCAGCTCCTCCCCACCTGCAGTCTGCTCTGTGTCACTGCCAAAACACCTTCATTCCAAGATGGCTCAGGGACACCCCGAGGAGAAAGGAAGCACTGGTTTCCAACGTTGACACCTCCAGCAAGAAGTAGTGTGAGCCTGTCTCTGGGGTGAACAGGACTGCAGAATCTTTTGTTGAATGAAGCACCTTTCGCATGAAGGAACGGCGGCAAGAAAAAATGACACGTTGCTAATGATGTATTTTATGGACTGCCATCTGTCTCCAGAAAGGTCAGAGAAAAATGGCAACTCAGTTGCAGGTGATTGGGCAGCAGCAGTGGCTGGGGGGACAAATGGCTCTCATTGGAACATGACAGGGAGCCTTGGTGACATCATATAAATGCCCTAATTGGGAAGTGGTCAATCGAGTGAGCCTGACTTCTGAATTTGATGTGTCAATAAACAAGCTCAAGGTGAGATGCTGGATCAATACCAGAGGACAAGAACCATCCGGCAAATTTACTGCAAAGTAATTGGGTGCAAAATGACTCAACTCAACCTTCACACTGCTGAAAACCAAACAAAGGTGGGCCCACCAGCAACTGTTTGTACGCGTCAGTGGCTTCTTATGAGGGCTCACTGTCTGCTAATGGGCCTGGGGGAATGGGAGCCCCAGAAGGGAGAGAAAACCGTGAACCTTGGATGATGACGCTGGCTGCAGCAGAAGCTTTCTTACACTTGGGGAGTATCACCTAGATGCTTCTTTCAGGAATAATGTTAAATATAATATGGTAATGATCATTATAATTATATATCCATTTTTGACTCATTAGGTTGCAAAATATATGAGATGCAGAGGAAATATTCATATCTATATGTTTATGTCTACATCTATATCTACTGATGGTTGAGATCGGTGGTAGCTTGTTCTCTCCACCCATGGATGTAGGGAGATGGGAATAAAGACTCTTCATTGCTTTAGCTTAAGGGTGTGTGGGCTTGGAGGTGGGTGATGGAATGCAGACAGCATGTCCTGCCCTGACCCAGTGGTGGGGGTGGCTTCCCCCCAGAGCCCTCTCACTTACCGTCTAGGCCTGCTGGTCTGAGCAGGTTGGGGAGGATGTGCTGGAACCACTTCTGCCAGCTCTCAACAGCTGATGGTTACCTATATGATAAATGGTGATGTTTATTTGCAACAAACAAATATTTAAATATTAATAGCTTGACATCAGCCATGGTGGGAGTATTCACACCATGGGAACCAGCAAACACTCTCTATCTGGCCCACAGAGTCATTTACTAACTTGCCACTAAGAGCAGGGGTGGATCTAGGGAGTTGGGGTCCAGCCAAGGAAGGGTGAGTCTCGGGCAGGCTGCACCCTTGGAGGTTGCGCTGCTGGAGAATCACACTTGTGTCTGGGAGCTGTTGGGTGAGGTCCAGAGGCAGCTGAGGACAACAGGAGAGCCAATGGCTAAGGAAGAGATTCTGTGCACATGTGGACAGTGTTTCTCAGACAGGCCTAGTTTAGCGGCTGCCTGGGATAGTAAAAAGAGCCTTGTGCTAGGTACCAGTAGGCCAGCCTTCTAGCCCTGGCTCTGTGTTTCACTGGTACAAGCTCCAGCACCAGTAATCAGCTGGAAGGCCCCAGAGAGTCCTACAGGTTGTGACATTAAAGTAATTTTATATTGGCTGCCCAACCCCTGGGGTGCCCTCTCCACGGCTCTGGTTCCTCTCCAGCCTGCAACTTCATCCACCATCTCTTCCCAATCCAGCAACCAAAGGAGTGGGGGCATCTGAGACCCTCCTCCTGCTTTGGTCTTGTTGGGTCAATGTCCCTGGCCTGTCTGCATCACAGTGCAGGAGGACCATCGAGCTCTACTGGGTGCCTGGGGGTAAAAATGCAAGCTGGCTCATTACTACTAGCAAACCATTAGGATGGGTGGGGGCAGCTGGTGGAGGCTAGCAGAGTCTCCCAGATGTGAGGAGAAGGGAGGCTCCCTGGAAAGAGGCAGGTGGGTGAGCGCCAGCCTGAGACAGCCTGGGCTCAGACGTTGGCTCAGCCACTAACTGAAGCTGTGTGACCCGAAGCAAGTCACTGAATGCTCTCTATACCTCCGTTGCCCCATCTATGAACTGAGGTGACTCGCAGAATCGACCTTATTGGTCTTCATCAATATTGTCACATATTTACCCCATGTTCTGCTGAAAGGAATTCAGCGAGAACTAGGCATGTGCCCAGCCTGGAGGAGTCGCCTATAGGAAAGAGAAGCTATCGTGTCTACTTTCATTAAGGTACAAGGCTGATACATGAGAAACAATTCTAAAAACTATTAGCATGCCACTGCACTCCAGCCTGGGTGACAGAGCGAGATTCTGTCTCAAAACAAAACAAAAACAAAAAAAACCTGTTAACAATTAATTAAAATATATTAAGTGAATTATCGACGAAGGAGAACTCGTGTGCTTCATTTGAAATTAAGTCAGTGTTATGATCTTATCTATCCTGGAGGGCTTCCTGAAGGAGGTGAGGTGGAAAGGCTTTCATTTCAGTGGGAGGAACTTCAAGCACAAGGCAGGGCAAATCCTGGCATGGGGCAGGTGTGGCCGCTGTACAGCCCTCCTGGTGTGGCGTGTAAGATTTTGCGAAGGCATGTCCCACGTGTCTGCACTGTCAGCCACACCTCTCTGGGCTCTGCAGGAGGTGGCTGACAGACTGATTTGCCATGGAAGCTTTCCCTGGGGCCATTACCTACGACCACATTTCTTTAGGAATAGACAACCTCCCCAGCAATTTCATTTCTGCTCAAGTTTGTGCTTTCACACTAGGCTGAGTTTCCATCCACCTTCAAGTGTCCTTCCCCTTTCCCATTTCATGCTCCTGTCCCTAAATAATGTTTGTATCTTCTATTAATAGGACTGTCTTGATTGTGGCTGGTCCAGCTGACCTACTTTCTCCAGTTTCCTATTCCAGAATTGGTGCTGCCTGATTCTCTTAGCACCGTCTACTCTTCAGTCATTTATTCCACATGTGGTTATATAGCTCCTGCTGTTTAGAGACTACAAAAAAAAAAAAGGTGTAAAATACAGTCTGAGGCCCCTGGTAGCTGAGAGTCTAGTTGGGAAGTCAAGACAGATGCTCACATGGGAATGATCTAAGCAGGCAACAGAATACCTTTTGGATGCCCAGGTAGCACTGCCCATATGTGTGCTCTCTGCTCAGAGAAGGGAGAGAGCCCAGGGCTGGGTAAACCTTGGAAATCTTTGTGGAGGAGGTAGGAGTTCCATGAGTTGTAATATTTTTCCAGGGAGAAGATCCCACAGGCATGAACTCTCTTACTTCCAATTCATAATTTCTTAATTCATCAAGAAGAGACAATGGCGTAGGAAGACAGCGTTAGCTGCTTTACCATCCACTTATTTCCCCAGCCTCATGCCCACCCTGTTTTCTAGAGGCAGGTAAGTGTCCATCATCTTTATTGCCCACCCTGCCAGTTCTATTTGGGTGGCACCTTTCCTCCTGGCTCTGCTTCTACACCAGACTCAGATTCGCCTCTGTATCTTTGCTTACCTGGTTCTTCTAGGTGGAATAGCTTTCCCTTCTTCTCTAACAGTAGTAGATTTTTTAAAAATTGCCTTCTTCCCACCCCCTCATGCCCTCCACACACACACACACACACACACACACACACACACACACACACACACACACCCTTGCCTGGGTGATGTTGGGTTTGTCCATGTGACTTGCTTTGACTTCCTGGTGGAGAAAGTGTGTATCTCACCTCCCTTCCTCCCTTGATTCAGTGCTTGGCCAAATCATTTGCTTTGGCCAATGGGTCGTTAGCAGATAAGATATTAACATGCCCCCTTGTGTTTTGCTGTGGTTGTGAGAACATGTCAACTGGCCAACTGGTACAAGGAGGATGAGAAACCAGTGTGGACACCTGGACCCGACCTGCAGCTTTGAGCCAAGGGTCCAGCCTGGATCAATGTCCTATAGTCACAGAAGTGATTCCTCTTTTAAGCCACTGAGTTCTGTGATGGTTTGTTACGCAGCATTAATGTGGTAATAGATGACTGATACAACCACCAGTGCAGAAATTCTGCTTTTCTCATTACTTTAGGGGCCAAAGTTGCCTCCTTCAGGAAGTCCTCCCAGATTGGTCATGCCTAAATCTCTTTCTTCATCTGCTCCATGCATCTTTAACTCTCATTGGCTCTGCCTTTTTTATGAGTGTACTCTCTTGCCTTTGTAACTGTGCTGTGAGCATGGACAGCTTTTTCCTGGACATGTCATTTTCCTGCCACTGTGTCACCAGAGGAGCCAGGCACATAGAAAGCCCTCAGAGCCACCCAATGACTAAAGAAAAGAAAAGCACACCTCCTCTGACACTACCTCTGACATCCCTGAGATCCTTCCCTGGGGACTGGCTTAGGTTCCAATGTCACTAAAGCATTTAGTAATTAGCCTGTGTTTCCAGAATATCCAGAGGCAATTAGCACAGGTTGGATTCCACAGGTGTGGCATCTGGGGAACAGTCAGGGATACCCTGGTGCACTTGGCCTGCCGACCTCACTGGCCGCCTGAGTTTCAGCAAAGCTGTTTCCACTGCTGGACTAATTCCCAGGAAATACCATGTACCTGGAGTTCCTGGGCTCCATGCCCACCTCTATGGGGAACTAACCATATCCTGGGCAGTAAAGCTGTGGGTGTTCTCTGAGGAGGCTGGTGTCCCAAAATACTCATCCAACTGTTCCCCCTCTAGACACTGCCTCCCTGGCTCATGCTGCTCCTTTTGCTGGGCTGTTCCCCACTCCCTCATGCACACACATCCATGCCTGCCTGAGGTCTCCTCAGCCCACGAGGCCACTTCCTCTGATAAACCTTCTCCATTCCAGGCAGAATTCATTTCTTCATTCCCAGGTACTCCCATAGCCCTTGACTTACTCACCTTTGTGGGCACTGAAAACGACATCCCATGCTAGATGTTCGCATAAACCCTCTCAGGTCCTCTAGACTGCAAGCTCGTACCAGGGCAGAGGTGACGGTTGATTCATCCCTGAGTGCTCTCCATCCTTAGTGTACCTCCCTGGTACAAGGGGCAAAGAGCAATGGTGAAATCTAAAGTGAGAGGATGAAACGTGATCAGAAATGAGACAGGCTCCATGGAGACTTTGAAGGCTTGAGGATGGTGGAAATCACAAAGATCTGTGGCATGCTCAAGGGATGACACTGTGAAGATGGTAGAGAGGGCCAAAACTAGCTTCCCAGAGAGCCGAGATGAATTCCTGGATGGGAATCATTAAAAGATGCTGACTGTCAAGGGATAACCCTTACTGCCTTCAGAGCCTGGGCCAAGACTGGCCTTTCTGATGATGCCTGTGGCAGAGTTCTGGATTGCCACGTGGTGTGAAGGGTGGGGAGGGAAGGCTCCCAAGGGGGCCAGCTGTGTTCAGGTAAAGCGGCGGTGGAGGGGGGTGGTCTCTGGGGCTGATTTGGAATCCTAAAATGTAAGGCAACTGGGAGGAGCCTAAGGACCATTAGGAAGGAGTCTCATTTACAGATGAGGAAACTGGAGCCCAGGAGTGAAATGTGTCGCTTCAGCTCACCCAGCTAAAATAGTGCTACAACCAGGGCGAGAATGCAGATCTTCAGGGATCTAAGATCTGTGTGAAAACATTTCTGAAAATGGTGAAGGGACTGAATAGGACTCATGGGACATGGGCAAGTGGTTAGGAAGAAAGGATGAGGTCAACCCATGTCAGGTGCCCACTCCCTGGTCAGCCTCCCCCACAGGGCACGGCTGCTTGTGCGCTTCCAGTACCTTCTGCCACTGTTGAGGCTGGCCCTGGGTGCTTGAGAAGTATACACTAAGGCTGGACGTTTTCATATCTCTTTCTTCTGCCTTTCTCCTTTGCTCTCCCTCCTGAGCACCATCCCCACCCCCGCCTTCTGCTCCATCATATTGAATCACCAGGGTGTGAAATATAATAAAGCATTGTACCGTTCAATCTGTCGGCTATTCCTTAAAGGTGTACTCCAGGTAAATATCCCCATGGCCTGTGAAAAATGAGCTTACCTGCAACAAATGACTTTGATGAACCTCAGGAACTGGCCCTCTATCATTCTTTTCCAATTGGCTTCCCCAGCCAAGCATGATTTCCCTCCACAAATTTGTCTTGCTGAAGGAAGAGTTTCTCTAATTCACTTTCCTCCCAATGCCCAGCTTCTTTGCTTGGGCATCCCTTTAACCAGCACTACTCTCAGAGATGTCTTTCTTCTAGAAGCTGGGAACTCCTCCCGCAGTCATCAAATGCTTCACCAGGTTGATCAAAATCAGGACCCAAATTAATCAGTCCTTCCATGAACACTCACTGGGTGTGGCAGAGTGGAAATGGACTGATCCGGGATTTGTGAAATGGGCATATACCCTTATCTCCACCACTTCCCAGCTCTGTACCTCGCTTGCCTCACCCATGAAGCAGGACAGATAACAACACCTGGTCTTCTTCCTTCACAGGAGCGTCTGAGTAGCAAACACATTTCTCCACGTGAAAATGCTTCAAAAATTAAATCATTATATAAACACAGCGCTACTATTATTATTGTAATCTAAATTCTTTAGGGGGTGAAAGAAAAGTTTGTTCATTATTTCATTAAAAGTTCATTTATTCAACAAATATATACTGAGTGCCTACCATGTGCCAGGCATTGTGCAAAACTGTGGGTAGGTGAAGGAGTAAAAGGGACAAAATTCCTGCTCCCATGGAATTTGATTATATTTCCTGTGATCTAGTTGTGATGACAAAAACCCACATGTGTAAGAGCTAACTATAGAACAAAAAGGTGTACTGTATGTTGATGCATTTTAAAATAATGCATTTTAAACTACAAGTTCCAATTACCTGAGTATCTAGTATGCTATCATGGGTAATTTTATTTAATTCTCAAACAACTCTACAAGCTAAGCATTTTTACAGTGTAGGAACCTGGGAAGGAAATCATTTTTCTGAAGTCCCAGAGGAGAACTGGGATGGTGGCTTGGGGTTGTCGGATTCCTCTGGGGCTCCTTTTCATCCACCCTAGTTCTCCCGGTCTTGGGCCTGCACAGTGAACTCACTCTTCGGTTTTAGGAATTGATAGTGCTCACTGTGCTGTGGTGGTCAGAAGCATCTTCAAAGAAGAAGTTGCCTCCTGCTTGGCTTTGAAGGAAAGGAATACTTTGCATCAGCATGGTGGGTGGGTGGATGGGGGAGTTTCTGTTAGTGCTGGCAGTGGGAATGTGTGAGCCACTCCAGTGGGAGGCAGCTTGAGAGAGGAGGGAGGAGACAAGACTGGCTGGATGGGAGGCAGAGATGGAGAGTGAGGTTAGACAGAACCAGATCTTGCAGGGGCTCAAAATCAAGACTGGGGAACATTCCTGTTCAGAGAGGCAAGGTAGAGGAAATTTCACTGTGAAAACAAGAAGTATCCTTTCTCCCTGCTTAACCATTTCATAGCTCTCTACCCAGAAAGCTTGGTTATGCTGTCATAACTGAGCGATGCTGGGTAATTAATAGTCTTCCTGTGGCCCTCAGTTTCCCCGATCTGTAAGAGGAAGGGGTTGGAAGAGAGATATGCTGAGGCTCCTTCTAACTCTGAGATGTCTTGATTTTGTGATTCCATAATGAACTCAAAAGCATGTACGTATGCAATCACAGCCACGTACCTGCAAGGGCCTTTTCCTTCTCTGCCGTTGTAATTTTAGATAAGTGCCAAATGCCTCTTTATTCTCAAATATAAAAACATCGAGAAGATTAAGCCACAGCCTGTCTCATAATAATCTGGGCATCCAATTCCAGCTTTCTGATGAAACCACCACTGTTACAAGAAAATTGAAAAGTTTAATATTTGCAAAAACAAACAATCCTTCCCCCGCCCCCATCCTCAAATGAGGCTGAATGTGTGACTTCATATTTCTCTTCCCAGTTTCTTGATACATGGAGCTTTATTTGTGAATGTTTGGGATTTCTGGAAACATGCTGTGATTACAGTCCTCATTTGGGTCTAACCTGTCCTCGTTATCTGGGTCTATCCTAACCTTGCCTGGCACATAATAAGCACTAAATGTGTTTCATATGGGTCAGAATCAGGTAATAGATCTGTGGCCTCCATTTGTGCAGAATCTTACAAAAGAACTTGCGCAGCTCGGGTTACTTATGAAACTAATTTGAGCCACTTGATAGACTTACACAAAATGCTGATGATGGTGATGCCAATGAAATACGTTTAGTACTCATTGTGTACCAGGCAAGGTGCTAAGCATTTTACTTGCCTTAATTCATCTAATCCCCCAACAATCTTCTGAAGGGAGTGCTACTGTTACTCTCATTTTGCAGAGAAAGAAACGGAGGACCAGGGTGGTTAAGAAACTTGCCCAAGGCCACACAGGTAGTCAGCCCTACAATTGAATCTGAATCCCACAGTCTGGCTTCAGAGCACTGGTCTCCCATGCTGCTTTGCTGTCTTGCAAGGATTCGGGCTGCTGCTGTCGGGAACCATTTCCCATCCCTCAGTCTCACTCATCCTCTCTGATGCTTCCTTCATCCTTCAAGCAGACCCACCTCACACAATACACTGAATGATTTATCATTTGGGCATGACCAATAGACATCCACTTTGACTCTTGTTAGGCACCTACTCGTGCCAGGTGCTAGGGGTGCCAACACGGGGAAGACAGGCTCCTTCCCTGGGGATTTCATGTACCAGTAAGGAGCCAAGAGGCAGCATGGCACAGTGTGCTGTGGGGACACTGGGTCCAGGGGAGGGAGTGACGTTACTTACAGGAGACAGTGCAGGACCCGGGACTCCTCTTTCTCTCTTCTCTTCACTACCTCCTTTCCTTCTTACTAGCAGACCTGTGAACCCCTGGGTTCCTCCAGCTTAAGGGGCAAAGTGCACCTTTTCTGTGCTCCCCACAGAAAACCCTATGACTTTCTTTTCTCTTTTCCTCTGGCACCTCTTTTTGGTGGCCTTCTGTATTTTTTCCTCACTCTTGTGGCCAGTGTTCATTGCTGTCCTGTTCTCACGCTCTGGTGCTGAGTGCAGCTCTGGCTAGAACCTCCTCTTAGCATCACCAGATGAGTCAAACTGTAAACCAGGAAATTCTAGCTGAAGTGGGTGTATTCATGAGCATTCTCTTGAGAAGCAAAACCAATTGAGTGTGTGTGCATGCATGTGTGTGTGGTCTGTATGTGTGTACGTGTGTGTGTATTTATTATCAGGAATTGGCTCATGCAATCATGGAGGTTGAAAAGTCCCAAGATCTGCACTTGGCAAGCTACAGACCCAGGAGAGCAGATGGTGTAAGTTCCGGGGTGAAAGCCAGCAGGCTCGAGACCCACGAAGAGTCAGTGTTTCAGTCCAAGCCTGAAAGCTGGAAAAGACCAGTGTCCCAGCTCACTCAGTCAGGCAGCTGAGGTTTCCTCTTACCCAGCCTTTCTGGTCTATTCAGGTCTTCAGTTGATTAAATGAGGCCCACCTACAGTAGGGAGGGCAACCTGCTTTTCCCAGAATTTACTGATTGAAATGTTAATCTCTTCTAGAAATAGTCCTTGAATACTCTGCCCTTTTGGGGTTGCTGGAGTAATAGGCATTTCTCACTGTCACACATGTGGCTTTTGTGGTGTAGTGGCAAGAAATTCAGGAGGTTGGTTTGAATCTCAACTCTGACACCTTCCCTCCCAACTGGAAAACTTTTAGGACTCTCCTGTGCTCCCATAAAACTTTCCTCGTCGAAGAGAGAAGTAGACAATGCAGCCTCCCACAGCCAGGCAGAGGGAGTGGTCTCCGAAGTGGAGGCGAGGTTGCATTTCTGGGATGTAATGTTAGCAAATCCGCTATTGTCGCAGATCTAAGGCTGCACCTTCTGGTCTGGCAATGATGAAGCCCATTCTCCCTCTGCTGGGCTCAGCTGCTTCTGAGTCATTTGTCTCAGAAGAGAAGTATTATTTATTGACCTCTAAAATCTCATTAGGAGTCACTTCCTAAGTAAAGCAGAGAACAAGAGCCAAACCCTTTCAAAGTAGTGTTAGTAAATGGCATTTACAAATCACTCCCATTTCATAGATAAAGAAACTGAGACCAAGTTGGGCAAAATGAACAATTGGCTATAATATTCCCAACAGCCCTCTTGAATTGGCATTACGTTCCGATTTTACCAATGCAGAGCCAATAAGAGGAGGCACCTACCACAGTTGGTGGCAGAGCTGAGATTTGAACAGGCCTCCAGAATCCTTTGCCTACTTTTCTTTCTTTCTACCATACCATGGGAGCCACATGTGTAAGCTATATGAAGAAGAGGAAAAGGAGGACGATGAAGAGGAGATGAGGGAGGGAGGGGGAACAAAACAAAAAAGCAAACCTTAGGCTAAAGGGAGGACTCTCAGATGACAACCCTGATGGCAGAGAGGAGCAGGTGGGGGTGGAGAACAAACCCCAGAAATAGTTCCACATTTCAACCTCTAAGTAAAGTGGGCCTTGGGCCCCCTCTTCCCTTTCTTTTCCCTTCTCCTTTTCTTCCTCTGGAGACACTGTCTGTTGCCTTTCCAGCAGATGTTCTATTTCATCCCTGCTAAAAAAAAAAAAAATCTATTTCATCCCTGTTTATCCAAACACGGCATGTTTTCACTCGTAGTCGGGTGATGAACAATGAGAACACTTGGACACAGGGAAGAGAACAACACTCACTGGACTAGGTAGGGGGATGGAGGGGAGGAGAGGGGAGGGGAGGCACAGCAGGGTGGGGTGGGGGGGATGGGAAGGGATAACACTGGGAGAAATGCCTGATGTGGGGGGGGGATGGAAGGCAGCAAACCACCATGGCATGTATGTACCTATGCAACAATCCTGCAGGATGCAGGATGGGCACATGTACCCCAGAGCCCAGAGTATGATAAAAAAAAAAGAAAAAAAATCTTCCAATATGGGAGTGGTCATTGTCCAGATGATGGTTGGAGCTGTGGGCTTGGAGAGGATTACTCAGAAAAAGGGCTGAGCAGTGTAGAGAGGTGGCACCCAGATGACAAGGTATTGAGATTTGATGGAAGCTGAAAAATTCCAGGTACGATAAAGATTTCCCCTGGCAGAAAAAAGTGTGATTTTTGGCACTAGATGGGAAAGGTGCTAGGAAAGGCATTTTCAAACTGGAAGTCCACTGAGCCTGCTTTGGGCTTGTAACAGTAACTAAAGCAGCTCACATTTGCCATTTCATATCCCTAGTCTAAGTGTTTTCCAGGGAATTTTTTTATTTCTTCCTAATAACTATGTGAAGCAGGTGCTATTATTCCAGTTTTCAGGCATGGAAATTGAGGCTCTGAGAGTTTAAGTAGCCTGCCCAGCTACTAAGCAAAAGAGCAGGGTTTAAAGCTGTGCAATCTGACTCTACAGAAGGGGATAGAGTGAGTAGGGAGGGAGAGATGGCAAGTATTAGAAAGCTTGGGGATGATTGATCTAGCAAAGTTCTGGAAGAGATGGAAAAGGACGGGATCAATAGTCCAGGTGGAGGGGTGCACCTTGGCAAAGTAAAAGAATATGTCTTCCTTTGAGACAGGAGAGCGGATGAAAGGATGGATGATAATGATGCACAGAGTCTCTGGGGCGGAGGGAAGAAAGTCAAGGCAGTGCATATTATATGACCTTGGTCTTCCCAGGAAAGTCGTGAGCAATCCACATAAGTAAAGCTGGTTCTCTCTCTCACTCCCTCTTTTTTTTTTTTTTTTTCTATCTTGCACAACCCCCTCTTCTTGCTTTAACATGGAAGAAAGAACCCAGGTTATACTCTTTCATCTAAATTGGGCATTTATTTGTAAATGACGGATTGGGCTATTGTTGAATAAACAGGGGATAAGTTAAAAGAGATTGCTTGAAGAAGGATTCTGGGAGTTAATGACTGTGGACACGTGAAGGAGTAGAAGAGGTAAGCACTGTTTTGATTTTATTAACAGGACTGAGGGGGAATGCACATCTTGGTGAGCCATTAGAGGTGAGTTGCACTGCTCCCCAGGAGGAGGGAAACATAGAAATGTGAAGCACATGAGTTTGGGGTCTGGAGCTAGAGGAGACTTTTTGGTGGATGGATTGGAAAGCACAGATCTTTTTAAACTTAGCTTTAAAAAAATCAAATTAATGTATGGTAATGACAAAAACTTGGAATGTACAGAAATGTAGGAAAAGGACAGAAAAACCACTTCAGAAAATTATTGTTATTTTGTATTTTTTTCTTGTAGTGTCTTTTCTATGCATTAAAACAGTTGAAATCCTACCATATCAAGCTTTTACTCTATAATTGTATTACAAGCATTTTCCTTATGTTATCACAAACTTTTATTAAACGTATATATTTAAAATAGAGGATAAATTATTAAAATTTGGCCACATGGTTCCTACATGTAAACCTGCTTCTGAATTGCTGGTGAGCAGTCCTTTTTATGGATCCGCTGTGTTTATTTAGCTATTTCCCTCATGATGGACAGCAGGTTGTTTCTGGTGATTTTCTTTGGTGTTAATGCCTGAAGAGCATCTTCATGCACAGACCTTTGCTTGCAGCTTGATTATCTCCTCAAGATAGATTCTGAGAAGCAAAATCACTGGGATGAAAGGTGTGAATACTTCAAAGATTGCTTTCTAGAAGGATTGCTTGTGTCCATTTACATCCCACCCACAGGGCAAGAAGAGAGTGCAAGCCTCAGGAGGGCCCAGATTCTGGGAGGTCAGGGTCAGGAAGGACAGCCTGGCAGGCTCATTGGGACTCTGAACTTGGAGTCTGTGCAGAGGCTGTTTGCTGGTTGTTCTGAAGTGTTTGTTCTGAGCACAAGGTTAGAGACCCATGGTGAGTCCTGCCCCAGCTGGAAGCCAAAACAGGGGTGCTGGGGCTGTGTCTGCAAGTCTAAATGTGGGGTTGGAGGATAGGGGAGTGGAGAACCGAGAAAGCCACCCTTGCCCTGACAAACTTACCATCCACTCTGTAGCAGCTCTCTCTTCCATAGTCATAAACCTTCTGAAAATCTAATGAATTTAACGAAGCCTCTTCCTGGACACACTCACATATATGCATACACACACACACACACACACACACACACACACACACACACACACACACAAAGATACATATGCACAGCTTTCAATTTTAAGGGACTCATTGATCTACAAGCATCTCAGGGTTGATGAACACTGTTAAGAACCTCTGCTTTAGAGACCATTAGCAGTTTGGGCCTTCTTTCCAGATAGCTTGGCACCTCGGGGACCCTTTTTCGTACTAGAAATTTCAAGCCACATTCAGAATAACTGTAAGAGCCAGAGTCTGACCTTTTCAGGTAAAATGCCTGCATTAATAACTTCTTAAAGCGTACTGGGGGAGAAACTCTATTTCTCAATGATAGGGGTTAGACAAGGTATCTAACTTTTCTTTCCCATGCACTCTCTCCCAGCTTGGATGGCTTAACAAGCTGGGAGAGAGTGCATGGGAAAGAAAACACACACACATTCACATATATATATTCCCAGAGACACACAGACTCTTGTGCAGGTACATACATTCTCATATACATCATTCTCTCATACCTAGACATACACATACTCACACATTCCTAGAAACACACATCCTTTGACATACAAGCACGCATATGTTCTCTCTCACATGCATACACATGTGTGTGTGCTCTCTCTCTCTCTCTCTCTCTCTCTCTCTCACACACACACACACACACACACACACACACAGAGCTCTAGGACCCAGTCCTCCACTGCCTCAGGCTCAGTCCTGGGACCTCCGCTTTTCTCCTTCACTTGTTGTTGGCCTAGGTCTTCCTCTCACTCTCTTTTCCTCCCACCCAGTGGTAAATATACCCGCCTGACTTCGAGCGAATGTGAAAGTACAGGAGGAAAGTGGTAGATAAATTTAACAAGCATTAAAGTTAATATATAATTTAAATATGTATAAAATTATTCCATGTATCGATTAGAAAATGGGCTGTTGACCATTTCAAGGCAACAATCAATTTCAGAGTTCACAGGTCAGGTCAAGTTTCTTTCTAATGATCTAAGAAAGAAGGCAGCATTAGGGAGATAATGAACTCTAAGACTTACAGATGCAATCTACGGCTGGTGGCCGCCCAGCGGCAGCCCGGGCTGGCTGCAGATGGAGTTCTCCTGTAGGCCTGTGTAAAAGCCTGGCTGGGTAACAGCCCATGATGTAATCAAGGCAGTCTCTGGGATGACTGGCCTTTAAAAAAAAAAAAAAAAAAAAAAAAGACCTAGTGATTGTCGAAGCTCTTGGTTGTCAATGGGCAGCTGTGGTGGAACCCCATTAATGCGGTTTGTGCAGAGAGCTTCCCCTTTTCTGGGAAGTGGAAACAGACCCAGCCAGCACTGTTAATCATCTGGTCTGAAGGGGTGCAGACCAAGGGGACGTGACCTCACTGCTGGTCTGTCACAGGAGCTTGGCCACACACAACTTATCAGCAAGCAGGGATCCCCCAAAATCACTGAGTGGTTCTGAAGCTGAGAGCAGAAAACTTTGTCCACAGATATCCCAGGGTCCATCTGTAGAACTGAGAGGGACCAAAGTTTGGGAGGAGGGACAGTAGAGGGCGTAGAATGGGACAAATGGCTCAGATAAAATGTAAAGTGAAGGTGTGGCGAGTCACTAGGATGGCCCCACACAACCTAGAATTCTCTTCCTATACTGCGAGTGCCTGGGGAACCAAACTGGCTCCTGACCTAGAACCAGATTGGGAACCAGATGGGGAAGCGGATCTGCCTTCTGATCACTTTCACCCTATGACCAAATGGCCAATAGACTCCAAAGGCCAGAAACAACAGGTCCCAGAGCCTCCATTTTTCATCCTGAGAGGAAAAAGCCTTTGAGATTTTTTTTGATCTAATGAGGTGTGTTAAAAAATGTCCACTCAACAAAATACACCTGAGTTAGTTGAGCCCCTGTTATTATTTGAGGGGCAATGGAGAAGGGGGCCCCACCCTCAAAATATCTCTGAGGTGGCCTATTCTTGGTGACTGAAAGTCCACTCTTTGAGACACATTCATTTTAAGAAGCGTCACATTCTCTTTCTTTTAAGATCTAAATATGCCCTGCAGGGGAGTGGTCTACTAGTTCAGGGTTGGTGGTTAATCTGGTGATAAGTGGTCCAGAAAACCAGGGAGGAATGACAGATTAGCTGGCTTCTATTCTTTGGTATGGACAGGTGCAGCTCTTCAACCTGGAGGGTCCCTTGAGAAGTTCGCACTGGCCCTGAGACTCTGGCAATGCTCCTTTGGGAATGAGTGAGGGAAGTGGAGAGGGAGAAGGGAGGAAAGAGAGAGAAATGGGGAGAGGAAAGGAGGGGAGAGGTGAGAAAAGGGAGCCACCCCCGAATTGCCTTGAGCACTCTCAACCCTCCACGCCTCTGTGTATGCTGTTCCCAGGCCCATCCTCTTACCCCATTGCCCTGCTGTTTGTTTAGAAAACTACTGGTGTTCCTGCATGTTCTCACTCATAGGCAGGTGTTGAACAATGAGAACACGTGGACTCAGGGAGAGGAGCATCACACACTTGGGGGTGGGGCTAGGGGAAGGACAATGGGGGGTGGGAAGGGTGAGGAGGGATAACATGGGGAGAAATGCCCGCATAGTGTGCACCTATGCAACAACCCTGCATGACCTGCTCGTGTACCCAAGAACCTAAAATTTAAAAAAAAGAAAAAGAAAAGATGGAGAGAGGCCTAAGGGAAGGAAGAATGGAGAGAAAATTAAAATAATCTTAAGCTATTAAAAAAAGAAGAAAACTACTGGTGTTCTTTTAGGCCTCCCCTCTGCTCTGGAGGGGTTCCCAAATGTTCCCTCCAAACCTCCCCCACCCCAAGCATTACCTAATCTCTTCTCTGTACTCCCACAGCGCCCTGAACATGGATGTACCAGACTGAAGTGTACTCATCAGTTTGTTTTACTCCGTACTTGACTGGAAGCAAGAACCTGTCTTTCCACCTTGGTGCCTCTGGTATGCTCAGTGTATGGGTTCCCCATGAAAGGCACTCAACTGTTGAATGGAATGCAGACAGCCAGCCAGATGCTGGGTTCACTCAATTCCACAGGTGCCCAGCCAGACCTGGGTGAGCAGATCACACCCCGGAGGCCAGAACTGAGGGAGCTCCTGAGAGAGAGTGGGGGAAGGAGCAGGCTGTTTCCAGAAGGCCATGGCTCAGGCCCTGTGGGGGTGCAGAGAAGGGATCGTTAGTGCTGCGAGGTGGAGGGAACGTTCAGGAACACCTCCACAGTAGAGGGGACACTGAAAGAGGACCAGGAGTTTTCTAAACAGACAGCAGGGAAATGCGGCAGCAGGAAGGGCCCGGGAACAGCCTGTGGAAAGGCGTGGAGATGTGAAAGTGCCCAGGGCCGTTTGGGGTGGCTCCCGTTTCCTCCTTTCTCCTCCTCCCCCTCCTCCTCCCCCTCCTCCTCCCCTCTCCTCCTCCCCTCTCCTCCTCCCCTCTCCTCCTCCCCCCTCCTCCTCCCCTCTCCTCCTCCCCTCTCCTCCTCCCCCTCCTCCCCCCTCCTCCTCCCCTCTCCTCCTCCTCCCTCCTCCTCCCCTCTCCTCCTCCTCCTTCCTCCTCCCCCTCCTCCTCCCTTCTCCTCCTCCCTTCTCCTCCTCCCCTCTCCTCCTCCCCCCTCCTCCTCCCCCCTCCTCCTCCCTCTCCTCCTCCCCTCTCCTCCTCCCCCT